>JAQFVV010006261.1:6496635-6599135 GCA_028023455.1 Epiperipatus broadwayi
CTTTGAACTTGGTGTTGAACTCAACAGCCGAGAAGAAGTTATGTCCTGAAAATGTAATGCTAGTTATATATTTTATAGCTATCGTTTGGGCATACATACTCTCCGAGTATGTTCTTCTCTGCCTAAAGGACCGGTGTTTTGAATACACATAATTGAAAACGGTTCAATATATATATATATGAAAAAAGAACACAAGTTAAAACTTGCTAACACTTGTATTTATTACAATAGATGGCATTCTAAAAGATTCACGCTTGCAAGATGAGTAGAAACTGTTTCATAAACGCTCAGAGTTTGTGTTTTGATCTATTTTCTTATTCCTGTCCTTCACTGATGATAGCAAATAGCTTGAAATCATGATCTGAAGGTGGAACTAAAGTTAGAGATAGAGAATGCTTGTTCTGACTTTTATGTAAACAAACTTACGCTTGACGGTGTTTTTGGTAGAACGTCATCTATTGTCATATATATATTATATATATATATTGTAACCCACAGAATTGAATGCTTGCTGTATTCCATTTAAATGGAAGAAAGAAGGCCCCAAACAATGGTGCCATTGTGTAACTGATTGAATTGATGAATACAGGTGATGGTTAAGATGATCAATCTGATAGGATAAAAAATCTAAAATCTAATTTAAATTAATCTAGTCTAGCTCAATGGGTCACCATTATATAATAAACCATCACAAAGCACAAATAATCTCTCTCAAAGTCTAATTTATTTAAGCTATATGTGAAACGAAAGAATAATGAGATTATCTGCTCCAAACAAATCCATCACTTTACAAAGTACACTGCACTGAGGAATGAACTCGTATATCATCGCCCTAAACAATAATAGTATATGATTAGACTACCTACTTGATTAGCAATCTAATGGAAATCAAATCCAATTAATAACCAAAACAGATTCCAATATACCTTATTAACCTATTATTATTGTAATAATTTAGATCTACTTTATTATTTAATGATGCTACATTTTTATGTTAACGGATAAGCTTCTAAGTACCTATAATTGTATTTTACAAAACATTTTTACATATAGACACTATTTAAATATTAAAACAAAATAAGTTTATTAAATGCTAAATAGAAAGTATAAACACTCATGTCAATAAGCGATACATAATTCTTTCTACTCCAATCTTTAATTAATAATTTTCTATTGATATCACTGGTTTTAATATCATTTTATAAACACTTTGAAAATCTATGCATTCATTTAAATGTTTAAACAAATTAATCTACTTTAGTTTACTAAGAGGCTATCAAGTAATATATAAATAATTTATTCATATCTTCCAATAAAGTGATACTTAATCATTGCTTCGTTTATGTGTTAAAATAGAATACTTCACTGGAATTTATTACCAACACTCTATTAGCTCATTTTTAACTTTACAATGTCCAACCACAATACATAAAAGAGATATTAAGTTCCTATTGGATGTTTATTCACCTATGAGTATTAATATTATTTATTTGAATCTTTAAACAATTGAATATCGACTTAGTTGGAAATAATTAAAATATATGATTATAATTGATATTTATACAAATCAAAACAATATTCAATGAAACTGGTCAATGAAGTTTGTTCTCTTCATTTTATAGAAGTTTAAGAAAAATATCTAAGACGAGTTATTCTGAACCAACGATAAAGCATGATCTATTTAGTTTTTTATGACGGAATCAGACAAACATGAAATGATTGACTTTGTAATATTAACTAAGATAAATGATAATATGTATATATATAATATTCGAATGCAAATATAAATATAAAATTCATATGGGAATAAAATAAAATACTAATAAGCAAAACATACCATATCTTATATTCTAGCTCACTTACAAAGCTGAGTTTGAACCTTGTTACTTAAATAGCTACGTCATCTTATGCAATCTAAATAAAATAAAATAATTAAGCGTAGTCTTGGTATTTAAATTAACTCAGTTTATTGGATTATATAAAAGAAAATTGGCAAGATTAATTATAACATACATTGGAAATTACTTTATATTTCAGATTGATTGACTAAATTAAAATGATAAAATTACTATGTGTATCTCTAAATGTGTTGCGACAACAATAACGACATAAAGAAAAAACATGAATGAATGAATGAAGAGACTTTTGGATATTTTACTGAAAAAATTATATATAACAGATACCAAAGATATGAAATAGGATAGGATCGAAGTCTGTTTGTTTATCAAAATAATAACCAATAAATGAATATGAAATCATATGATATATTTGAATCTCTCCGATCATTTTCATTTAATAAATTATATTACTCTTAAAGATAATTTAAATAAAATACATATCCTTTTTAAATACATGTAAAAAAAATTATTATGCGCACATTTATTATATATATATATATATATATATATATATATATATATATATATATATATATATATATATATATATATATATATATATATATATATATATATATATATATATATAATCATACCATATACATATTGTAACAAAATTAATGGTCGATCAAATAACTATCAATACCATACCTGAGTAGTCTACAATATATAAGATCATAATATTTAAAATAATGTTGGATTTCTCAAGATCCAAATATCAAAAATTATAAACAAATTATTAATAACAAGTATTATAACTCAGGTATATGAAATCACGTGAGGTGAGTACACTAGTAATTCAATAAAATATAACTCAGGTATACAGACAGTAGATCTTATCCTCTCTCATTTCTTGGTTTGATGTTAAGTGCATGTTTAAACAAATACTAAGTGAATATGGTCTAGCAGGGCACCACTAGATTATCTGAATCTAGACACAGTTATATCTAATAACCTTTCACATGTACAGGGTTTGAATCCCTTCTTGGTACTTTATTTCTCATAAAAATGGGAGATTTTGCTTTTTGATCCATATCACTATACGCACTAATATTTAGGTAAAAGTAAAACATCTATAAACCAAAGTGGAGTTCATTAGACATAAATCATTTCTTAGATCTTAACATAACAAATGTGTTTCAATATTTTTATAAGTTTACTAGCTCAGATTATATATAACTAATTTAGGATGGCAATTCACTCATCCTTGCATGAAATAGATGATGGAATGGTGGTTATAATGATACTAAGAAATCACTAAATATTATAAAATCAATATTTATTTATGGCCTTTAAACAGTTAAACAGCTCATTAATTAAAACGTTGATGATGATGATAATAATAACGATAATCACAAGGGTTTCAACTACAGTTCTAGGACTAATCCTAAACATAAAACTAATTTTTATAAAGAAATTCATAATTATTGCTTAATTTTAGCATACTTACTTATATCTTAAATAACTAATATTCAACCATTGATGATGAATAATCACACATAACAAAGACTACGCTTAATGAAATATATACATCTCGTTTAATAAAACAAACTAATATTTATTACTGCATTTCTAACATATACATAAAAATTTCTAGATAAACATGAAAATTGACATGAATAATAATAGTAATAATAATTGATTATATAACAATCCTCAGATTAATTTCAAGTTCCTCCCACTTTCCCTTCAAATGTATTTTGTATTAAGTTGGATGTCACATTGACCATGATTTTCACTCAATGAGAAAAGTATTTCAAGAAAAAAAATATTAACTGCTCATTAGCACACATACTTTATAAATCTAACATGTAAGTAGAATTTTAAAAAAAAATGTTAATAGAATTGAAAGAGCAAATTTTAGAAACAAGTTTTAAATTATTTTCTCCCCCTCTCTTCTACCTCTGAAATGCTATACTTAACTTGAAACAAAATAATCTAATATTCTAATACTACTTGTTACTTCACATTCACTTGCAATTATACACATATAAAAATATTATTATGTAGGTGCGTGTTTTATCCCATAATAACAAAATATTATTTAAAACAAAAATAATAATAATATATTAGTTAAAACTAAAATCATAATACCATAAAAAATTGTTTTACACATTAATATTTTTCATAACTGTAAAATTAATAAACAAATAATTTTGATACATTCATGATCATTTATGAAGCTCAAAGTTATTATTAGTAAGACATTCTTGTTTTTAATCGATCTGAATAGTCTTTAAAAGTTCTTTAAATAAAATATACCACTTTATTGCTAAAATGTTTATTAAGACTCTGATATCATAAAGAAAATATATATAAAAAGTCATATTACCGATCTTTTGTTGGTGGCAAATTTCCAAGGGTTCAAACTTGTCTTGTATAATGTCTATATTTCTGCAGCTACCATTTCCATTTTACGTGGAAACAATCTCTTTCTTGAGGTGTATGACTATTTGATGATGATGACTCTATTGATGTTATTTGCTTTAGTGGACAATTTTGAAATCATTATATTAATTTTTCTTCTCTTCCTGTCAAGCGTGATTCTTTTAGTGGATGAAATACAGCGGTTGTTTTCACATTTATAAATTTTCTTGAGTTTAAAATCAGGTGTTGGAACAATGAATTGGACTCGATGATTAATATTTATCGGTAGATTAATTCATCTTTCATTGAATGCAGGTGAATGCTTTCTTCCTTCTATTAAAACATCTTATTTCTCTGGTCAGTTGAAAGGTGTAGAATATTATTTTAGACACATCTTTTCTTTCCTATATAAAGTGCAGCTTCCCCAGATGGTCCGGCAAAGATGGGACATACATATAATTTTTCTAGCCAGCCATTTCTTATATTTTCAACATTCAATTTAATAGTCTAATAATCTGAATCATAATCACAATAATAATAATAATTCCAGACAGCTTTTTATATCCAATTTTTAGCTAACTTAACCAATCAGAGATAGCATCACTTGCTATTTTTGGACCAATTCGTTTTAATTAGATCTCTAATTTATTTTCAACTAAATTATTTTTCAACTGAAAAGTTTAATCATTTTCCCAGACACATTTGTTTTAAAAAAAATGGACTTAATCCTTATTTCCTTTCTTTTTTTACACATAGGTAACATTTCAAATTTTTGAGCTTCCTTCTTTAGATCTTAAGATAAGACAATTTCAAAATTAGAGTTCCCACTTATTATAAGCTCCCAAAGTGAAAAACAATCATTTACTAAAACAAAAATTGCTACATAGATAGATATCTGATTAAAGAGATTTCCTCTTTTAACATAAAATTGTACAAAAAAATAATTTGACAGATTTAATCCTTCCTTTTCTTTCAATATTTAATAAATGTAAATTTCTGTATGTAATGTACACACATACTTCATTATTTCAAATCATTCATAAACTAACATTAAATAATATAATTGCTAGCTTAGTAATTATAACCCTATTATTTACTTAAATTTGTAACTTGTAAATCCCAATTACAATTATAGAAAGAAAAATAGAAGCATAGAATAAGATATTAGAATTGATCAAGCATAAGTTAGTTTTAAAGAAAGTTAAAATGTTGAATATTCGAAATATAAAACAATTAAACAGCTTACACATACACTGCCTATACGTATGCATTATAACTTTGCTTTTTAACAGAAAATTTAAATATTAAATGTGTGTACTGCTCTTTTTGAGATTTATTAACACACAAACAAGTAACGCATATAATTGATGTCCCACTCTCTTTCTGTCTAAAGCTTTTAGAACTGGACCTTGTAGGGTTTAAACTTGGATGCCCTACAGCTTCTTTTATGGTTATATAAAAATGTGATAATGATTTTTGGTTTTACATTTCCTCACATGCACATTACTATAAATTTGGCTAGTGACCAAATTGTAATGGCACAATATATATATATATATATATATATATGTGCCATATATATATATATATATATATATATAAGAGTCTGTCCGTTCACTGTTTATGTGTCCATTCACTGACTTCAGTTTTTATGATGCAAAGAGAAATTTTATTTCTCAGAAATAATAATTCGAACTTTATAGTGCTTCACTAACAGTCCTTCTTCGTTTCCAGAGAGGAGAGTGCAATTTAATTAGCCTTTCTTTTTTTTATGATGTGAATTAATCCAGTTGATCCTGTGTTCCTTTGCTCATGACATGATGTTTATGCAAATCCAATGGTAGTTTATACGCCAAACTTTAAACCAGAAATATCTTTGTTTTTAAAACTAAAATAGCCGATCTTTATATAAAGGATTTTTTTTATAGGTTTCCTTTTTTTTTTTTATTTTGTTATCGTTCCCTTGGAAATCCTTCGCAACTGCTCTTCAAAAGATTGAATGGGCAGATAATTTAAGTTTATTTTTTCATGTTTTATAGTTTAACACACACAAAAAAAAATATTGAAAAACTTTTATTTGTAAAAACACAGAAAATAGGTCCATCTGTGTCAATTACAAAAAAAACGATAGCTTCTCTTATAGTCTGTTGGCTGCTATTTATGTGTTCTCTTTCTGGCGTTCTGGTATCCTAATAACCACTGAATATTACTCAAATAAACCTCAATGCCAAACGATAAAACAAAGAAAATTTTTTCACCTGGCCTTCAAATACGATGGAAGTTTGGAGAAAATGGATACATGGAAATTAAATCCAAATTCGATTAGATTTTTCTTATTATTTGTAAACCAAAATACAAAATTAATATAACAACCTTTATTCACTTTATAAGCACAAATAATTTATATATATATATAATAATATTTTTTAAATTAATTTATAAACAAATATACATAACACAAAGACATTGAATTATATGTAATAATGTTACTATGGTGACTGCATTAATATACATGAAATATGTAAAAATATCGATCCTATTTAAGTAAACTTATATTGTACTGAATTGTTTTCAAAATTTATTAATTTACCTATATGTTTTTCCTGAGTTTGATTATAGTGAATTTATTATTTTAAAGCTAGAATCAACAGTAAACAATTCTATTTAAAAACTTTAGGTTGCCATGGTGATCAATTTAAATGCATATTTCCAAGATCTTCCATTATCTATCTATCAAGCAAAAGAAAAATCAAATAAGATCAACAAACTTCTTTATTTTTTTTTTAAATACCTGGATCATTAATTTGAATATTCACAATATATATATATATATATGGTGAAATAAGTAATGTAATGAAACGTTATAAAATGGTTACAGTAAATAAAAATAAAAATGAAGGGAAAGCGTAAACTGTTAAGTTTTTTCTTTAAATAATAGAGGGTAAATATTAAGTAGGGAAAATGTGTATTTTATCAAGGGAGAAAAATTTTTTTTATGAAAGTTTCTTGAAAACTTGTGCTTGGAAACTATTGCTTGAAATATATTTTTTCTCCCTTGGTAAAATACACATTTTCCCTTCTTAATATTTACCCTATATATATATATATATATATATATATATATATATATATATATATATATATATATATATATATATATATATATATATATATATATATATATATATATATATTGTTCAGTTTAGATTTTACAGATTAGAAAGGGAAGAACAGTCGTATGTATTGTCTATAACAATATTATATAAACAGAAAAAAAAAAGGTATTAAAATCAAATGAATTTAGAATTAATAGATTGCTATAACCGTATATATGTGTTCTATATAAACATATTAAAGAAAGTTGAATAGTCTTAAAGCAAAAAAAAAAAAAAAGTAATGAATAAATTTAAAGGAAAATGTTTCTATAATTGTGGGGTAATAAAATCAAATGAATTTAGAATGAATAGATTACAATAACAGTATGTATGTGGACTATATAAATATGTTAAAGAAAGTTGAATAGTCTTAAAGAAAAAAAAAGGAATGAATAAATTTAAATGATTTTTTTTTCTATAATTGCGAGGATCTTTGAGGCAGGCAGAGGCGAGTGAGTTAGTGAATAAGGACTGGGAGTCAAGCAAACATACCGAATATCATAAATTATAAATTAAAAAGAGAAAACAGTAGCTTTAGATATTTGAAGATAATTAGTCAAACGGTAATACCAAAGGTTAGTCAACAATAGTTATTTTATAAAAGCAGATTCATGCACACGAGAGCAAAAACAAAGATGGATGCCCAAAGTGACAGAGAGGGAAGTATTAGTAGTAAATAACAAGCTGAACAAACCGAAGATTTTAGTAATGATAGGGAAATGGAAGGTAGTAACGAATACAAAAAAGAATGTAATGTAGAAGAAAATGACGTGAGGAGTGTGTTAAAAGAGATAGTAAAAATCAGAAACAATTTGCTAGAGAAATAGACAAGAGAGAAAAGCAAAGGGAAGAAGCAAAGAAGAAAATGTTGGAAGAGTTACGTGAACAACTAACTCAAACCATCAATCAAAAATTGAAGAATTAAACGACAATTTTAGGCAAACCACTTGTCAATTGGCGATCACAAACAAAAGATTGGATAGCCAAGCTGAGTTACTTGAAAAATTCGAGCAACAAATTATGGGAAAGTGGGATAGTGCAGCACAAGAGATCAGAGTGGTTAATATTATTTTAAATGTGGAACTGTCTCTGACATTTTCAAATTCTTTGAATATTAAGGTTGGTTCCATTTCCATATTTTCATCTATTAGTTGTTTTATCAAATTTAGTTGGCTATATTCCAGATCATTTGTTTTAATCTTTTTTATTTTCTTTATTTTTTTTTTTTGCTTGTTTTCTTTTGCTTTCCAGAGGTGTGTTTTAAATTACTGTAAGACACTGTGTGATTGTACCCATTATGTCATTTGTTTTTTTTTTTTATAATTATGTTCTCTTCTTGATTAATATGTTTATGTGGTAGTCCTTTTGTTTCTTTTTACAGGCAAGTATTTTCATTTTTCATTAAATTATCACTCTGATTTTGCCCTAGGATCAAAGATTTCATCTTCATGACTTGTGTTTGTGTTAATTGTCATTTCCATTGTCTTTCTTGTGGGATGATCTATATTTTCATTTTTATTTGTTTTAATGTTTGATTTTATCGACTTTAGTGGGTACATTTTATGATTTCCTGCTGTCTGGGTTTGTGTGTGCTATCTAGATTCTCTTATAATCCTTGTTTGGGTGTTTTTTTTTACTAGATTTACTTCTTCATAACAATTTATTTGCTATGTGTCCTCTTTTTCCATAGGTGAAACAATGTGGCTGTAATCCATGGAGATATAAGTATAGTGTGATTTTGTGGTCTGTTATGTGTGGTGGGATGTTTTCTGGGTCCATATTTTTAAGTAATATTACTTTATATTCAAAACTATTTGAGAATATTGGTACTGCTGTTTCTTTGAGGTATATTTGTTGAAGAAAAATAACATTTCATATGGGTTCATCATTCTTTGGAAATTGTCAAAGCTATATTTATAGTAGGCATTTTTAACACTCTGGTGATATTCTATCTGCTTTCATCAACTTGTTAAATTGCAATTTTTTATTGTTTTAATGTAATTATTGCATTGATCCCTTTGTGTAGCTTTATAAAACTGAACTGTTATATATCTGCTATTACAATAGTCACCTGTACATTGTACTGTCTTCAGTAAATATTTTTAATTAGTGCTTCAATTAGGAGTGTCTTGGTAAAACAGTAGAGAGTTCAGTGACTATCTGTTACTACCAAAACTATTGTTTTCATATTAAAAAATATTTTGACTGTTGCAAAAAGTGTTCAAATATCATGTTATTGAAACTCTCCCCAATTTGTTAAAGCATATCATCTGTATATTGCGTGTGGGTGTGGTTGTGGAGGGTGGTGGGGGTCAATTTTATTTTGATTTACTAGATCTAAGTCTTTAAGTTCGTCTGACGTACTTTTTCTAAATCTGGGATTTTTTCCCAGGTTTACATTATTTTGGTAAGTTTTGCCGTTCAAGGCTTAAACTCCATGAAAAATACAATTAACAAATGGTTAGAGACAATACATCCCAACATATTATGTATATTAGAAACAAAAATATTTAATGGATCCCAAATCATACGAGCTATATATATGAGCAAACTTGGTTTTTGCTCATGCTCGTGGGACACATCAGCACCATCAAGTGGAACACGCGTATTTATCATTAAAAAGTTCCCTTTCACATCATTTAAAATAATTTTTATAGACTCCAATCTTCTGATAACTACATTTAATTACAGAAGCTTTTCAATTAACATGATATTCTGTATACATTACCGATAGTCCTATCGTAACTCCCTGTTAGTGTCCAATCCCTACCCCACTGTACTTGCCAAATATTTTATTTATGAGCTATCAAAAGTTTGTTGCAAAATGAATAAATCAACTTGCATTACCCCTTATGAGAGGTGAATGTTTTTGTTTTTTTTTCATTGAACACAGTATCTTTTTATAACAACCACAATGACACTTTCATAGATCTTGCATTTTATTCTCCAATATTACATTACTCAATTGAAGTAAGTCTCTCCCCCTTTCCATTTTCTGATCACATGACACAAAAAATAAAAATAAATTTAAACATATACCACAACAGAATCAGTAACATAAAAAGACAATTAGGATTTTTCAACCAGTAAATACTCCAGTTTTTTTATCTTCTCTGAAACTTTTATCATGGTAAATAAGCTCAATCAAATGCAACTTGATCTAATATCAAAATATATAGCATATACCCACATTCTCTTATTTAATATCAATCATATTACTCAAAAATCAATTCCCTTCTAAGCTAATCACGTTTGCAAATGAAATACAAAAAAGTTACCATGTCAAAAACCGTCACTCATAATAAAGCAAACATAATAAAGCTGTGGCATTTATATAATCAAACATTCAATTATCTAATGCAATACCTAGCAAATAAAAGGTATTTGTCTAACACAGCAGCACACATTGACCCACAGATACATTTGAATGGGCATTAAGCTATCTGCCACATATAAAATTCCTATGACACTAGAATTGGATGGAAAAACTACAGCTGGACAAAATATGATACAACCCATTTATCAGCAAAAAAAAGTTAAAAAAGCATAACCAATTCAAACCACCATAAGTTTTTTGGGAAAATCAGAAACATAACTACCATTTAAAATCACAGAAATTGCACTCATTCCAGAATCAATATCATGTACATGCTTCCCAGGTGCACCAGGAATATCACAATTTGTATTGTCACATTTCAGCTGATTTACAAATGCATACATGTGTCATTTCACAAATAAACTATCACAAAAGCTATACAATTTACAAGGGCTATATCCAGTTTCAATGGTCCCCTTCATTAAAAAACATGCACCATTTACCAAAGTCTCCAATCTGATGCCAATGTCAATGTAACCCTTGGAAATAAAAAATTTAGAAAAAAGTTTTAAAAGAAAAAAAAATAAACCATATATAATAAAACTAATATTCCAACATCAGTATGTGAAAAAGTGATCATCAATCTGTCAAGCAGCACTGATATACAAAACAATCATTAACTTAGTAATTATAAGTAAAAAATATATATACCACAATAGCAGTGTAAATAAATTTTGAAAGCACACTTGACTCAGTGCCAATCAATACCCTGTTAATTAAACTAAAAAAAAAAAAACAGAAATACATAACACAATCTTTTATACAATCACCAACCTGCTACTAAACAGAAAAATTCACATCACACTCACTGGCAGATCTTCATCATTCTTCTACTCCAGCCAATCAATCACACAAGAATCTCCAATCAGAACACTATTGTTTACATTATAGGTAAACCCTATGTTAGAGCAAATTAAAAAAAAAAAAATCAAGGAATTCAAATTTTAAACACCTACATATACATACCATGTATAGCTTACATGGATGGTGTCACAGTATTTTTTAAATCAAATAAGCAATTAAAAATACTGCTGGAAATTATAAAATAATATACAGAAAATTTTGGGGCTAAATATCAACACAAATTAATCAGCTGCCTGGGCAATATTTGCAGGTAAATTAAAAACACAGATATAGATATATCAAGAGAAACCCAGTATTTTTTCTAGATATCTCTTTCCACTTGGGAACGAATCAAATGAGAAAATCCAATACAAAATAAACTTAAAGCAGAAATAGAGAGAATCAATGAATCTCTATCCATATCCTATCTCTCAATCTACTCAAAAGTATATTTATACAATGCGTTTTTATGACAAAAATCACTTGTTATTTGCCAATAATAAATTTTACAAAATCATTTATTTCAGCAATTAAGTCATTATGTAACAAGCTGCTATAAAAAAGTATTAGCAATCTCAAAAAATCAGCTAAACCAATCAACAAAATGGAATGCCCTTGGACTGCATGCAATACAAACTTTTTACACATAAAAAGCAGTAAATCTACTGATTGCCATATTTAGATATTTCCTAAACATAGAGCAAAACTAGAAATCACACCCACTTACCGACCCCATCCCTTTTATAATTATATAAATACACTATTGTTTGAAAACATTAAAAACAAAATAGCACATAAAATGTAATTTAATATTTACAAATACATAATATTCTATCTCAGAATCAAGAATATAATAAAAAGCTGATAGTATTGGAAATAGTTAATGGTCAACTACTCAAATAATACAGAAGATTGTACCTGGAATCAATTTTTTTGACTTTATTGTCAAATTGAAATTAAATGCTTTATCTAGAGCACATTTGATTTGCTTCATGAGATTCTAACTAAATATTGATCCGATATGTGCTTTGTGTCACAGGATAGATGAAACATAAGAACATTTGATACACTACTGCAGAGGATTAGAGAAAATAAGAGAAGTAGTGTTGAACAATTATAGGAAAACTGAAACTACAATAGAAAAAAAAATGATGAAAACATTCAAGAAAAACAAAATACCAACAATATATGCAGCCACATTCAGCACATATGCTTTATGGTGTACCAGATGTACATTCATCTTTGGAAACAATCCAATAAGACATCCTAACACATATCATAAAAACATTGACAAACATAAACAGAGAACATCTTCACCTAAAACAGGATATATTGCTGCTACGTGGATTCTTTAAATAAAAGGAGCTTCATAATGGATACACAAAACATAACATCAAAAAAAGGAAAACCAGAATAGATTAACAATTAGAATTGAAGTATTAAATCTATATCATTTACTAAAAAACTATAATAGTAAAAAAAAAAGGTTTTGCTTTCTGCATTTAATAATGGTGAATAAAACATCGACTGAAGTGATGGAAGCTATCACTCCAGATCTGCCTACCCAAATAGAAACACACACTGAATATAGGCACAAACCAGGGCGACCATCAAAAAAGATAGAACAATAAAAAGGTGAGAATTGAACAAGATAACCCTCACAGTGAGCAGGAGATATATCATTGGGCTGTAGCAGTGGATGAAAAGAGTGGCCTGGTGTTTCAAGATGCTGTGGAAATTGAGGAAGAACAAAAGCAAGGCATGAGTGCCTAAACTTAAACAAGATTATTAATGAAACTTAAAATTGTTATATTAAATGTCAGAGGACTTAATTCAATCAATAAAAATTTCAAAGTTAAACAGTGGATAAATCAAATTCAGGTGCATATAATAGAATTATTAGAAACAAATATATATGCAGGCTCACCAATAAATCCAGCTACCTTCCTAAGGAGCCAGGGATTCTCTGCATGTTCGAGAGATTCATCCTTTCCATCTGCAGGAACTGGAATAGTAATTGCTCAAGATTGTCCTTTTGAAAATTTTAAAATACTTTACATTGATTCAAACCTCCTAATAATAACACTGACTCAAAAAATAATTACAATGAATATAGTGCTTGTATATATACCAGTACAAAAACAAAATATAGAATTTAAAATTTCCAATATAAATTCAATTCTTGCCATGAATGCAAACCCCACTGTTCTGATTGGGGACTGCAACTCATCTTATGAAGAATATATACAGAAATCACTACATAAAATAGCCATACCATTGATTAGTGGACAAGATTTTCTGCCAGAAGGGGCTGTCTCCTTTCATAATAGTCAGTTTTCAACATTAATAGATCTGAACTTTTACTCGCCATCGCTGCATCACCCCATGAAGGTAAAATTGTTCCCGACCACGTTTTCTGATATTTCTGCCCAGTTAATCACGATCAATCTAGAAAAAACTACAAGTAGTTAATCACAAGCTAACAAAAACGATGAGAGTATTTATCCCAACAAATACAACAAAATTCCTCTTCTCAGAGACATATATTCTGTTGCAGAAGGTTAAAGGGATGAGCCTCAATACTATACAGCAATACCCGACTTTTATAAACATCTTGTCCTTCAATATTAATCATGCAACAAGAAATAAAACACCACCATCAAGGTTTCTGCAATATGCCAATAAGCTGCATCAGAGACTAATGATGATGGCTCCAACACACAACACCCAAATATACATAAGAAAGCTGACTGATGCTTATAACATGGCCTGTGAATCACTGAAAGAATATCTGACGATAAAGAAAAATAAGCTTTACATGGCACAAAAGCACACATGGACCCACAAGTTTATCAAGTGGGATTTAGGTTATGTACCTGACCTAAATGTGCCAATGGACATCCAGATTGAAGATGGTATGTTTGCTGGCCATAACATGATTATGCCATTGTTCAAATACTTTCAAGATAAGTTAAGTGCTGAGCCTCACATTTTCTTCCCACCAAAATAGTTTGGAGAGGTTGAGAGTGAATTACCAGTTAGTGAAAATGATATAATGGAAAAAAATGAGAACTATCAGCAATGCTTGTCACCCAGGTGGCCATGGGTTACCACTGTTAATTCTCAAGCATTTATGTTTTTACAGCTAAATACATCAAGGATTTAGCAAACCATCTTGCTCAAGAAATTAAGCCAACCACAGGGATATACCCGATGGTAATAGTGCCATATAATAAGAAAAAGAAAGGCATACCAATGCCAAATGAGCTTAGACCAATATCTATGAGTCCACATCCTATTAAAATATTGGAAAAGATTATAAAAGATAAGACTGAGCCCAATATTTTACCAACCATCAGTGAATCACAATTTGCAAGGAAGACATCATCAACAGTGAAAGAAACATTGTTTTTCAAGACGATGATGATAGTCACTAGGGTGAGGAAGAAATACAGCACAGTGGTTGTGCAAATAGATATTGCTTCAGCTGTCGATTCAGTAAAAATCCCCATGCTACTGGATATCCTCAAACTGACTAAAATACCCAAAGCTTTGCTAAATTTTACTGCAAACTTGATACTGAGCAGAGAACTTTATGTTAATATGAATGGCAGAAATTCACACTCATTCATCTTCTCTGAGTTCATTAATGTTTACTTATTATATCAATCCACTTATTGAGAAAAATAATAGTACATTTATTGGAGTTCAAATACCTGGTACAACACAGATGTTTGCTTGTCTCACATACATGGATGATATCACAGTCTTCTTGACATCCAAGAAGCAAATACCACAGCTTCAGGCAGTGTTTGAACAATTCTCAAAACAATGCAGAATGAGAATAAACCTAGAAAAGACTGCAGCCTAGATGTTACTCACTGGAAGGCCACGTGGGCCAATGTATCAAGCAAAACCTACTCCATTTTTAGGCTTTCCTTTTTTTTCTAGGAGCCACTGGAATGAGATGTCAGATCCAAGCCAAGATCAAAGAAGAAGTCAAAAGAATCGCTGAATCACTTTCAAAGGCATATTTGTCTATATATGCAAAGGTGCAACTGATTAACAAGCTTATAATAACCAAGACAACATATTATATGCCTGTAGTTGAATTTTCAAATAAAATATGACATGCATTAATTCCATATGTTGTAAGCTCCAAAAAAGATGGTGACAATTTCAATGGCAAAACTCAATCACCCTCTTATAGCAAATGGACTGGGGTTGCATAGCTTACAAACATTTCAAACATTCAAACCAAGGAATGCTATAATTGCTATACTCACTCAATTTCCTAAATTAAGACACTTAGAGCAGATAACACTTACAGATATGCCTCCTTCAAAAGATTGTTTTTTGGCAGTCACCATCCACAACATCAGGAGAGAAAGAACAATCCCAGATTAATTTGATCAAAAGTATAAATATTGGGAAATATATAAATTTATACATCAAAATAATCACAATCAAGAGATCCTATCAATACTAGAAATAGCAAACAAATATCTGATGAAGCAATACAAAAGTTGGCAACCAGCACCTAAGTTCCTAGATTTTATAATCAAAATGAATTTGAATGCATTATCTACTAAATATTTTTACATCACAGAAGAATGTACAGGTCAGTTGATCCTTTCCGTGGCCTTTGCCATATGGCTGAGGAGACTTTACAACATATAATTTTCAATTGCAAAGCCATGAAGCAGACTAGATGCATTCTTCAGGGGAAATATAGAAACAAAACACTACAATGATGCAAATTATGTCAACTTACAAAGGTAGTTCTGTACCTGCCATAAGGACCTCAAAGTTTGTCTTATATGCACTTTGGTGCACTAGGTATATGTTCATATTGGGTAATAATCCAAGAAGGCATCCAGCCACATTTGAAAATAAGTTAATTAAAATTCAAGTTAGAGACAAGCAGATCACCAGCCCGGATATTTATGCAGCTACTTGGTCCCTGCTCAGACAAACAACAAAGTTATATAGAATGAATAATCCAGTATACTATATGTAGACAAGAACTATGTTTTAAGCTCATGTAAATCCAGAAAGAACTCTATCAAAAATGACAATGTAAATGTTAAAATTTGTAATCAACTTGTAGCAGTTAATTTACTATGTAACCACTAATGCTGTATTCTTTTGAGACAATAAAGGCCTTTTGAAACATAATGATAATAATAATAATAATAATAATAATAATAATAATAATAATAATAATAATAATAATAATAATAATAATAATAATAATAATAATAATAATAATAATAATAATAATAATAATAATAATAATAATAATAATAATAATAATAATAATAATAATAATAATAATAATAATAATAATAATAACAATAATAATAATAATTCAATTTATTTATCGTACAAAACTACAGCATTAAGCCAATTACAGAATTGTACTATAACAACTATACAATAATATACATAAATAATATACATAAATTAGTAAAAGTGATAAAAATAATATAATTATATGCCATACTTTTTTATAAGATAAGTAACAATTTTTTTTTTTAAAGTCAAACAAATATATATATATTTTCATTAGTAAAATCATGATTATAGATATTAGGCAAACGAAACAAAGATGAACATTGTAATATGTTAGAGCGACAAACTTTAATATAAAACAAAGTAAATGTACGTTTTTTATGTAAACAATTATTAAAAGTAATATTTGAAATTTTTTTAGTTAATATAATTTTTTGATTCAGAAGGTTATATAAAATTTTAAGATCTCTCATTTTTCTTGTAATGGATAGGGATAAATAATGGTCTTCTATCTTAATTTACTTAGAAAATTTGTCATAAACCAATTGAATTTTAATAATATCTCGTTTGGAACTGGGAGTCCAAACAACAGATCCATATTCTAAAATAGTCAAAACCAAAGAGAGAAATAATTTATATTTTGTAAAAATAGTAAATTACCTACCATGCCTTAAATTTGCACCCATAATTTTAAAAGCCTTATTTACTACATTTTCAATATATTGATGAAATGATCCATTGCTTGCAAAAATAATTTCAAAGTCTTTCTGAATATCAACAAATTTTATATTATGATCTTCAATATAATAAAGATAAATTATTATTTCAGATTTTTTTGAATAAGAAACTGTTGAACATTTATCCATATTAATATCAATTTTATTATCTCTACACCATTTCACAGAATTATTAATATCTTTTTGTAATAATAGGCAATCATTAATTGATTTGATATTCCTAAAATTTTTACAATCATCTGCACATCATAAAATATGCAAAAATTCAAAACACTCTCCCAAATCATCAATATAAATGTTAAACAATAATGGTACAATAATACTGCCCTGAAGTACTCCTATATTACAATAATATGGATTAGAAGAATTATTCTTAAACTTTACGTAAGCTGTTCTCTTTTTTAATAAAAGATTCAAACCATGCAAACAAATTATAAGGAAAACCTAATTTATACATTTTGAAAAGCAACCCGGTATGATCCACTTTATCATATGCTTTGTATAAATCAAAACAAACAACATATAAACAACATTGATTCTCAAAAGCATTAGCAATGTGTTCAGTTATTGTTAAAAGATTAGTTTCAGTTGATCTTCCAGGTAAAAAAACATGTTGCACAAAAAACAAAATCTTATTTATGTCATTAACAATTTTCTTATAAACACATCTTTCAAATATGCATACAACTGTGTGAAGTACGGAAATTGGTCTATAATTATTAACATTATCTTTTGAAACATTTTTTAAAAAATAGGATAACTTTGGCAAGTTTTAGAAAGCTAGGAAAAATACAATTTTTAATGGAACAATTAAGAACATAACATAAAGGAGCAGCAATATATTCTACACAACCTTTATTAATGAAAGAAGATATATTGTCATAACCTATACTTGAATGTGTTTTGAGTTTTTTGACATCTGATATAATATCTCTATTGTTAAAACAATCGATAGATATGCTATCATTAAAACATTCCTTAATCAAATTAAACCCAGACTGTTGAGAATTCCCAAATAATTCAGAAAAGTGAACTGAAATGTTATCAGCACTTAAAGATGAATTATATTCCATTTGAGACTTTCTTTTTGTAATGATAGAAGTTTTAATAAAATACCAAAATTCTTTAGGATTTTCTCACAATTTGAGCTCCATATTTTTAGTATAGTTTTGATAAACAATTTATGAATAGCTTTAACCAATCTTCTATAATTAACAAAATTATTGTAAAAGAGTATAATTCGTGTTTAAATGTACTGCTTATGATGATACAATTTCCTTCTAATATTTTTTTAAGTTTATCTGAGAACCAAAAAGGGAAAAATAATTGTGAGAGTCACGTTTTTTGGTACATAAATATCAATCAGATCATTAAATACATGATTGAGAAATCCATAATACAATTAGCATCTGTTGAGGAATACAATGGGCTCCAATCACAATTAAATATTGTCTTACACAGACCCATATAACTCCCCTTTTATAACATCTTTTAATATTTATAGTAACATGCCATTTAAAACAATTTATTTTAACAAAAATTCAATAGGTGGGTGATTTAAATCAATAGGAAAAGTAAGAGATGAAACATAAAAAAACATTTAATGTCAGGTAAATTACTTAGAACATAATGGGAATTATGTGGTTTTAAATTCAAAAAATTGAAGAATTGCAACATCCTATATGGTTTGTGTGATAATGAAGAAATATTAAAAGAAGCATTATCAAATTACTCAGGAATGTTAAAATCTCCAATGATAATAATATTCATTTTATAATCAATTAAAAATTCTTCAAAAGTACAAAGTAAAGCATCCAAGTCAGAGAAAGACAAGGCTTCACCAGATAGAAGTACATTCCTATATTGTTTGAAACTCATGTTATCTCCAATAATATCACACTGTTCAGATGCACATTGCTATCAGCATGATTCTATGCTAACATGTTCACTTTGCATTGGTTGCTGATATATATATATATATGGAAGTGAGCATTGGTATATATATGCTCATATATTGGTTGCTGATATATATATATATATGGAAGTGAGCATTGGTGTGGCTGCGGACTTTTAGCCTGAAATCAAATGTTTGAAAGTCTTTTAAGTGCATCATCTGGGTAGCTCATCTATACCCAACATTGCTAAGATTAAAAATAAAAGTGAAAACAAATAAAAATAATAGTAGATAATAATGAAACAAACATAATTTTGTTTATATAGTTATTTTTCAAGTTTGTGTGTCATCACTTTTATATATATATATATATATATATATATGATATATTATCATAATATATATATATATATATATATATATATATTGTGTTATTAATACTGAGAGTGATTGCTTTTATATTATTTATTAAAAGAAATATATTTAATAAATGTTTTAAACCTCTGCTATAAATTTTCTAGGTTTGAGAAATGACCTAGTGGATATATCACTTTTTTACCGACTGTTATAATTAGACTCCCAACGTGGCATGATGTATATTGAACCACGGATACCCTGAGAATTTTAAAAATAGGTTATGCCTGTAACGAAAAAATAGTTTTTAAATGAATTTTTGTTTATATTTTAAATCTATAGATTATAACGTGGATGTAAAAGTACTGATAGAATGTATAATGTGTACATATGCATGTATACATGTAAGAAAGAAAATTTATGAAATATAATATAAAAAAAGTAATTTTAGGAAAGTCTGATTAATCATAAGAATAAAAAAGTAAGTTGGGAACTGCTCAGCTGATGTAAAAAGTTGGGGAAAATATTTTTTTTGTGTGTGTGTGATTAATTACTAAAAAAAATCTTTAAGAATAATGTTTTCTACTAACACCAAGTAAGTTCTTTTTTTAATTGTTTTGTTTTTGATGAAGTTCAGTGATATGTAACGGAATAAGTATATGCCATTACATTTGTTCAAATAGAAGTAATATATATATATATATATATATATATATATATAAATATATATATATATATATATATATATATATATATATATAATCATCCTTGAGTAGAAATATATGTATAAAAAAAGGGAATTTAATAATTTGATTAGAGATTAATATATATATATATATATATATATATATATATATATATATATATATATATATATATATATATATATATATATATATATATTCACAGATGGCAAACTAATTATATAATTTAAAGTTAAAATCTAAAAACAAGATTTTTTTTAATATAAAAGAATTTTTTTAAAAAAATGCTGTTAATTAGTTATTTTATTCTTAGAATGGAAATGATTTTCTACTTTGAGGTAATTGCAAACAGGCCCTTGGGAACATAGTCAGATAAGAGATGAATTTAAAAAAAATACTACTGATAGGAGTTTACAAAGAGGAGTTTAAAAAAACATTGAAGGGAGAGGAGATTTTTGGTTTCTCTAGCTGATTGTGATTATTAATTATATTGAGAAGTGTATTGTGGATCTCCAAAAAATGTAGGGGTCAGCAATAATTTACATTTCCCATATTTGCAGCAGCTGAATCAGTCTCCACAATAGGACAGTTCCCAGAAAATAGCCAGCAATGGACTTCTCTCCATCTAGAAAAATAGGAAATGGAAAGAATTTTAAATTCTACCATGTATCAAGGATTACAAAATGGACTTTACCTATATCATTGGAAAGTATAAACATTTCTTTTAAATGAAGTTTGAACATTAATCATATAATGCAAACTTTTTTCAGTATTTTAAGTGTCACTTAACTTTTAAATGAAATTTCTTGTCTGACTAAATTTAAATTATTTATATATTTTCTTTTTTTTTAAAAAATATGCTTAATATCATTTCCATTCTCGTAATTTCTTTTTAAATTAATTATTTAAAGTGAGCATGAATGGCTGCATAGATTCATAAGATTGTTAGTTTAAAGTGTGTTAATTTTGGGCTAATTGTTTTGAAGTTGGATCCGTGCTGGTGGATAGATGTATGGATGTTTTATGTCAATGTAACTTGAGTAGGTTCATTGGATACTTGTTCCCTTGTACTGTGTTAGCATACAGGGCATAGTACCCACCTGAACATATGACCCAAAAGAGTAGTCATCACATTGCTAATGGTCATAGATGTATTTCCTATGCCATTGATTTTCTTATGCTCTGACTGGGACAGTAAGCTGGCAAAGACAGCTATCACCATTTACAGAGCTTCTCATATAATTTTGTTCTTGTATCATGGGGAAGATGCTCATTCCGTCTCACCATGATTCATTATTTTTTCTAATGATATCATGCTACAGATGTAAAATCCCTGTTAGCATGGTTGTGTTATGCTAATAATCTCATTTTACATTGGTCACATTGGTATATCAGTAAGCTATCATTGGTTTAGATGCAAGATTTTTGGCCTAGGATTAAAAGGGATTGAGTTGGTTATTGTGTAATCTATGTAGCAGGTTCACACTTAATAAAATATTAAAATTGTAGTTAAATGTATTAAGCATTTCCATCTGTGCATATAATCCAAGTCAAATATATTTAGTTGATTTAATTTTCAAAATGTTTTTAATGTGTGTGTGCATTATAATAAAATGTTTGTTGAATTAATTTTGGCAGTAACTTATTTTATTAGTATCTAAAAGTATGCATTAGTAATTTGAATAAACAGTATGATATTTTAAGCCCAGATTCTCCCTGAGCTAGCTACTGGTGTTTTCAGTTTGATAAAAAGGTAACCCCTCCCATGCATATCTGCCTACCATATAAATTTTCCAGGTTCAAATGTCCTGATGGTGCCCTGGTATGGCAGATTAAATTGGGAAGGTTTGTTGACCATTGTAATATATATATATATATATATATATATATATATTACATTATATATATATATATATATATATATAGTAATGGTATAAAATATGTCATTAGATTAATTTAAGATTAAAATAAAAACTAAGTTCATAAATAAAACTAAAAGCTAAAAAAATTAAAGAGTTGTTAACCGTGTATACGTATATATATTCGCACAGATGCAAAACTTTAAAAAATATTTTATTTTTTAAAAGAAATATATATATTTGAACATACTTTTTTTTAAAAAAAAGTACAAGATCTAAAGATAAAATATTTTTTGTAAATGGAAATGATTGTTTTATAAATTAATTGAAAAGCAAACTAGCCCTTGGGGCCCTTATAGAAAAAAAGGACAGTTGAAAGATATAGATAAGAGAATAAAAAATAAATTAGATGTCCAATATAGAAGCAGTAATGAAGGCTTGGACCATAATGGAAATTATTGCAACAGAAAACGATGTTCAATAAATCCAGAGGAGTAGTATAAAAGGAAAAATATTGAAATTAAGTGGAGTTCCAGCTTGATTTTTGTGAGAAGAGTGATAAAAAGCACTTGTCACTCTCTCTCACTTATTTCAAATAAAATGACTGTAATATCAGGAATGAACCAGCTCAGGCCTCTTCCAGAACAACAGATGGGACTTCAAATAGAGACATCATGGGAATTGGCACCAGGAACCATGATTCTTCTTCTGTAAGACATGAACTATAAAATTTAAAAATAATTAAGAACTTTCATTCAAGTTTTTAATATACTGAACCTAATTTTTAAAATGAACTCTTATATGACTTTCAAATTTCAAATTGATAATTAATGTTTAGATTTTATACATGTAGGTTTTAAAAAAAATCATTTCCATTATTTATTTGTATGAATTATTTAAGTGCATTAAATTTAAGTTTAGTATTGACACTTGTATAGATTCATTCACATTTAATTATGATTTTGTTTTCATATTTGATTAAAAAATATAGACATTCGGTAAATAATGATATCTTACGATGAATATCTAAAATGTATTTGTTCAGATGTCTTTTTAGTTATTGGTGTCAATGCAGCATCTTATGATGAATGTCATTGTGTTCCTTGTGAATTCCTTCTGCAATTACATCAATGACTTAATGTTTTGATCATTTATGTTTATTTTGAAATGTTTTTGAGTGTGTAATCTATGTAGTCAATCTGTGCTCAACATTAAAGAACAAACTTTTATAATTCCATCTGTGTGAACTTATATAAATGTTAAATTTAAGTCAGGCATGAATGGCTATATAGATTTGTAAAGTTATATTAATTAATTAGGGGAGGGTAATCTTAGGTTATTTGTTCTGTAGTTAAATTAGGTCAATGGATTGGCTATATTGATGTAATTAGTAGATGTGGTATGAGGTTCACTACATGCAGTATCTCCATTATATGCTACACACCACTTTTTGCCTATGGAAGGGAATAGTAAGATGGAAAATGCAGTGCCTTCCTATTGATTTTTTATTGTTCTTCTTGCCAACAGATGTAGCATTCCTGTTTGGTTGAAAGTCAATGTCTTCTCTAAACCATACTGTTCAGATGTACATTCCTGACAGTATGGCAATTTGTGCTCTTGTATTTTCATGCTACAATGAATACATCAATGTATCAGATGGATTAATGCTGGTTTGATTGCGAACATTTGGCCTAAGGTTAAATAAGGGATAGAATATTTTCTTTTCAAATGCAAATCTATGTAGTTTATTCATACTTGGCAATCATAAAAAAATATAAAATTCATCTGTGTGGATGATGTAAAATCTTAAAATAATAATTTAAATTAAAAGAATATTAAAATCTAAAATAATAAAGGTTATTCCTCAAATTTTAAAATTATTATATATGTTCATAAATAAATGTTGTTTGTGTTTTAATTACTGGCAGTGGCTTTTAATTTTGTTGTATTTAAGATACAAATTAAACAAGTTATATATTATCTATGTGTCTCCACTGAGCTAGTGACTTGGGCTAATGGTCAAAATGATAAATAAAAGTTGGATCTTTAACAGCGTGTATCTGCCTACTCTATAAATTTTCTAGGTTCAAGTAGCCTAGTGCTGCTCTGCTGATGGATACGGTAAGACTGCAAGCTTCCACTTTCTTTCAGACGTCTATATATATATATATATATATATATATATATATATATATATATATATATATATATATATATATATATATATATATATATATATATATATATATATATTCTTTTTTGTAAATGATATTGATAAATCAATCAAAAAGTATTAATTTATGGGCCAAATTTCCATAGGAAAAAAAAATAGAAGAACCATGAGGCTAAAAATCAAACAAAATAAACTCACCATGTTTGTTTTGGGGAATAGAAATATAAAAATTGAAAGATCTATTATTAAACATGTTAATCTTATAACACTCAACTTTATCCTGAAATTTATTTTCCAAAAATGTTTTAATTTCTGATGAACTAACTTTTGCAGTCATATTAGAAATAAATTATTTATTATATTTATCATAACCTATATTGTATTTGTTATTGTTCTAAAAGTTTTAACATTTGGTGCATTAATACTTTTATTAAATCGTTTTTGATAGAAATTAAATCTTAAACTATCATTTGACCCTGAAAATTGTGAATGGTAATTTTGATTATTTATATATTTATTATTTGAAAGATAATTTTTTATGAATATTAGTAAAGCATTCAGATTTGGAAGTATTAATTTAATAATTAGGAAGCTTATTAGGATTTTCTTTACCATTTAATACAAATAAATGTTGTTGATGTTTGGTTGATTGTTTATACACTCTCGTTGGGTAAATTTTTTTTACATTATTCTTTGTAAAGCTATTACCTTTGGAATGCATATTTTCACTATAAAAGGAAATATCTTGATTAAGTATTTTTATTGTCTTTATCAAATTTCCCCTTATTGATGTTAAGTCTTATTATTTTTTTCATTGTCAATGCATGAAGTCATTTTTATTTTCATCAGATATTTCAAACAAAAAAGGTTTGGAGATAAATGCTGAGTCACCAACCTTATCAAAGTACATAATGTGAAAAAATACTATCTGAAATGTCATAATCAACATTGTTATTATTACTCAAAATTTTATGATGTAAAAAATTATAATTTCCAGTTAAGGATGGATTCGATTTTATATTACTGGAGATTACAATATTGGTATTATCATTAGAAATATGATCTTTCAATAAATCACAATGTATTCCAATATTATTGACAGTAATATTTTCATTAGTAATATTTGAACAATTATTACAAATTTTAGCTATATTCATTATCAAATTATATATCTCCTGAAGAGACATAGATTGTAACAATTCAATATTAAAATTAGATGGATTTACAATATTATTTTCAATATTTTGATGTATATTAACAATCTTCAAATTGGAAGTTGGTTCAATATCATTATTTAAAAAAAATATCAGTAGAATCCATGACAGTATCTCTGGTAAAGTCTTACTATTCAAACTTTTTTTCAATCAATAAAGTTGATTCTGATTATAAAAGATCTTTGTTATCTTTTAATTGAATTTCCTTAACAGTCCTTTGATCCAATTTAGTACGTAAATTATTACATTCTTTACACTGAAGAATATCTAAACCAACTGATTTAAAAATTTATGCATCAAGCTTAGACAATTTCAAACATGAAATATGAAAATAACCATGACATATACCAGAGCACTTAATTTCCCTAGACATATCAGACAAATCCTCATTGCTATAATTGCATTTAATATATCAATACTTACATCTGATCTATGTGCAGAGAAACCTTTCATTAAATCCATAAATAAATCAAAATCACTTTCTACATTAATACCAGAAGATGCAATAGGTAAACTATCAGGAGTGTCTATCTCATAATTATAATTATAATAATTAGTACAATAATCACATACAAAATCATGAGCAAAAGAATTATCATGTTTAAAATTGTGGTCATTCCTTAGCTTGTAACAATCCAAATGATACTTTAAACCACAAAAAACTGAATATTTCAAATGTTTTTTTTCTTCCATAAACATTGTATAAACACAAAGGACAAGCTATAGAAAATGGTGCCATATCTTATTATATATTATAAATCATAAAAAGGTGTCATTATATATTATAAATTGAAGTAATATATATTATATATTATATATATATATATATATATATATATATATATATATATATATATATATTATAGTCAAATATGTTTAAAAATACATATATACAAGCAACTAGATAACAAATTATAAAATTATCATAAAAAAGCCTTTTACGGCAAATTATGTTTTTTGCCCTTTTCAATATGTCTCCACGATTTAAAGCACATACAGCGACATCTATATCAATACATGAGAGAAGACAGATAAACAAATGGATATCTGACATGATCTATTATGTGATTTTTTTCTCAATTCTAATACAAAATTACTGTTGTATATATATATATATATATATATATATACAAAATTACTCTATTATATATATATATATATATATATATATATATATATATTGAATGGATATATAACCACATATATTAATTAATTAACTATCCATTCTTTATCCATTAACCACTTATTATTTAACTTAATGGATGTTTTGTATATATTCATACAGTTGTTTTTATTATACATGATATAGTTTGTTTCATATATTTTACGTATATTAACATTTTTAATATAATCAAGAACACTTATATTATCAATACAATTTCATTTATGTCCATATTGCAAATAATGAACATATAACGCAGATCTATCATCTTTCCTAGCAATAGCATCACTGTGTTCTTTAGCTCTTTCTTCCAATTGCTTTGACGTCTGGCCATAGTAAACCATATTACAAAATTTACATATAATTTTATAAACCATTCCTCTCTTATATTTTATATCATCTTTCATCCTACAATTAGTTATCAATTTATCTAAATTTTTGCTATTAGCCCATCCCACATTAATGTTTTTATCTATATAATTTTTACTTTTTTTATTTAATATATTATATACACTAGGCAAATATTAAATTTTTATCCACTTTTTTGTTTATTAGTTCTACATCTATTATTATTCATGCTATTTACCCCATATTGTGAAAATATATTGTCAATACTATGTGCTGCATATCCATATCCCATATATGTTTGTTTAAATTTATCCTTCTGTAACATAGCAATATTTTTATCTGTATTAAATCTATCGTTTTTATATTTAAAATTCTTAATTACACGCATCTTTTGTATCCATGGTTGTTTTGAATCAATTGATATAATTTTCCTTAATTTATAATCCTTAATAAAATGCTTAATTATAATATCATTATTTTGATTTAAAATAATTTCAATATCTAAATACCTTATTTGATTATCAATTTCTTTCATTGTAAACCTAATATTATCAACATTATTATTAAATTGTTTATATAATTTATACATTGCCCTCTTATTACCAATTGTCAAACTATCATCTACATATCTAAAATAATGTAGTACTTCTTTTTTAATTTTACTGCCTTTTATAATATTGATTTTCATGTCATTAATGAATATAGATGCCATAAGCCCACTAATCGCACATCCCATTACCCATCCCTTATTTATACTCCAATATTCATTATTATATTTAAAATATAAACTATTATTTATTAGGTTCAATGCTTCATTTATAATACTAATTATGCTATCATCATTGATATATAGAGATAAAGCCTTTATGACGATACTAATACTTTTAATTCTAGGGATACTAGGGTACATCGATTCTATGTCCATCACAAAGATACTGTGGTTTCTATTTATGTTCATCATATTTAATTTATCAATAATAGCCTCTGTATTTTTTATACAATATTGTTCATAAGCAATAATATCAGCTATCCATTTGTTTAAATATTTACAAAATTTATTTAAAATGAAATTGCTAAAATTAAACAATAATTTTAAAGGATTATCTTCCTTATGCGTTTTTACCTTACAACATATATATGGGTTCTCATATAAATTAGGATAAAAAGAATAATATTGATTATCACTTATAATGTTATTAAGCTTCATCTTTTTTAACAATTTTACATATTTATTTTTTATATTATTTGTAGGATATTTAGATAATCTACTATAGCCCTCATTTTCTATTACACTATCTATTCTATCATTATAGTCCTTAGCGTACATTACAACAAAACGACAACCTTTGTCTTCTTTACTTATTACAATCCCATAGCCATTACATATATATCTAATTTCGTTTATTATTTTCCTGTAGTTATAATCCTTATTAGAAATATTAAGTTCGTATAAATGTCTATTTAAAACACAATGTAATTTATTTTTCTCCCCGTATGAAATATGTGCCAATTCAATGTCTGTTATAATCCTCTTCTTTATATCTTTGTCTATATATGGGATAAATGATGGATTTTTACTCAGTAAATTACTTTGTTCACGTGAAAATTTATAGTCCGTTAAATTTACAAAATTGTCTGAAACATGTTTTTTTATATTCCATAGACTTATAAGTTTCTGAATATTATCATATCTGCATGATTTATTAGTGAAAAATTTATTAATCACCCATTCCCATTTTTTAGTGTATTTAAGGTGTATTTTATAATTCCATTTATTACGATAATTATTTAAGAAAACTTTGAAATTATCCCAGACATTTATCCTTTTTAATATATATATATATATATCCATATATGTATACATTATATATATAATATCCAATTGATGATTGTATCTGTAATAATAATCGATAATAATAATAATAATAATAATAATAATAATAATAATAATAATAATTATTATTATTATTATTATTATTATTATTATTATTATTATTATTATTATTACTACTACTACTACTACTACTACTACTACTACTACTACTACTATTATTATTATTATTATTATTATTATTATTATTATTATTATTCAATTTTTTCATAAATAAACAGCTCAAACAAGACCACAAGTATTTTCAAAGTACTATATATCTGTATTATAAATTAGTGTAGTACATACATATAGGTTTGAAATACGATTTACATCATGAATGTCAATGTAAGATTGCTTTTATTTTGTCTTATAGTTTAAAGATAAATTTCAATCTCTGAAAACGTTTTATTATATTGCAGTTGCCATCTATTTAATGGTGAATTAATGGAATGTTTTAATACAAGCAAATTAAACAAATCATGACATCTACAATTAAAGATGGAATCCTAATTGAAATTGTTGTGATGGTATATTCTAAGGATACTTTTCCATGTAATAATTAAAATAAAAATGACATACCCATTAACAGTCTTTTATTATACATATTGTTTATCTTCTTAGTATATAAAATACTAGATAAATACATTAAATATATTTAAAATATTCATCTTGTATTTTTTGTAATTTACTTACATTTGTTTGATCGTATGGATTCCAAACAATAGATCCATGCAGAACAGGTACAATTATAGTATTAAATAGTAACCTATATATTTCTATTGCAAACTGAATGTTTGATCTCAAAATCATACCCATAATTTTAAGATATTTATTAACGACTATTTGAATATGCTCATTAAAAGTATAATAACTTGTGAAAATAATACCCAGATCTTTCTGTTTAAGTGTTTTTTGTTTTTTTTCTTTGCAATTTTGTTCCCATTAACATTATATTGACCATTGCTAATTGGTGTTTTCTTTGTATACGACATTGAATTGCATTTTTATATTATTTGCATATTATTGATTTGGCACCAATCACAAAAATTATTAATATAATTTTGCAATGTTTTATGATCATTTTTATGTCTGATCTCTGTATGATCAAAATATCATCGGTATGACATAATATGTATTTTTCTCAGTTATGACATAAGCTAAATCAGAATTATAAATGGCAAAATGAATGGGACTTAAAATACTTTCTTGGGGTATTTCACACTCATATGTGACTATAAAAGAAAACTCTCCATTAATATACACATAATTCTTTCTATTAATAAGGAAAGACTTTAACAGTTTTAAAGGGTTAATTGAAAATCTGATGTTATCTGCTTTCATTAGTAAAATATTATGATCTACTTTATTAAAAGCTTTAGATAAGTGAAAGTAAATAACATCAAGTTGACTTTGAGAATAAAAAAAACTTGTGTTACATCTGATATGTGTAACAAATTTGTTTCTATAGATCTTCCTGGTAGAATCCCATGTATAAATGAAAGAATAATATTTTTAATTGATGTATAATTTTATTATAAATTGATTTTTCCAATATTTTACCACAAATTGGTAACAAAGAGATAAATCTAAAATTAGATATATCTGATTTTTCCCTAGATTTATAAATTGGACATATTTCTCCAATTTTCCAACAATCAGGAAAAATAGACGTTTTTTAGAGCCATGTTATATATATATATATATATATATATATATATATATATATATATATATATATATATATATATATATATATATATATATATATATATATATATATATATATATATATATATATATATATATGAGTTAAAGGTTCATTACAGCCTTTATAAATAAACATAGGTATATAATCATGTGCAATACATCTCTTATTTTTTTAAAGATTTAGATGCCATTATAATTTCTTTTTTACTCAGATTAGAATATACTTATTAAATTATTATTATTTATAAGATTATTAATAAAATTATAATTATATGACTTCATATTATTATGAATCATTTGGGACAAGAAATATCTCATAAAATCATCTGGCTTAATATAAGTTGTTTCTTTGTTTCTCTAACTTTAAGATGTTTTTTTTATGATATCCCAAATTTGTCTTCAGTTATTACTAATGCTATTTTGTATGTATCTCACATACAAATGAAAATCTCAATATTTTCTTATGAAAAATCTATAATTTTTAAAGTTATTTAAAAACATCCTATTTTTATATTTTTGAACAAATTATAAAAATATCGCTTTCTCTTTATACATTTTATAAGTTTGTTTGAAAACCATTTAGGATATTTAGTTGATTTAACATGTTTCATTGGAATAAATCTATTTACTACATCAAATAATAATTTTTGAAATATTTCTGCTGCTATTGAAGCATCGTATTGTTATAAACGTTGTCCCAGTTTATATTTTTAATTGCTTTATATAAACCAAAATAATCACCTTTTAGCATAATTTTTTTTTGTTAAACTTCTAAATTTACCTATTTTGATGTTTAATTCCAATTCAATCTCTTGTGAAAAATGATGATAATCTTTAGGTACTAAAGGATATTCACATTTTTGTATATGAATGAACTCATAATTTGTAATTATTAAATCTAATGTATATCCATTATTATTGTATACATCGTTGATCTGTATTAAATTCAAAAATTTAAGTAATTGCATCAAGTCATTCAATTTGACATTATTTTGGTAAACATTGTTTCCATAACACGCAATGTTCAAATATCCCATAATTAATATTTTATGCTCATATGAATCTAGAAATGACTCTAATGCTTCTAAACTTGATTTAAAATTTATTTGTAAAACATTAGGTGTAATACACAATTTCCCAATAACAATTTAGAATTTTTAATTCAATTTCAATCCATACTGCATCAAATAAGAAATCTGAAAAATATATACACTTACAAGAAACATATTTACTAAAAGCAATTAATGCACCTCCACCTCTTATAGCTATATATATTAGTCTATTATTTCTAAAAAACAATTAAGTAATTAATTTTTTTTTAAATTTCTTCCATTAATTCAAAGTATTTTATTATAACATATATGGAGAAAAAACATATTCCAGTCAACATAAATTTCTTTTCTTTTAATATTTTTATCAAGTTTGACTTCCTTCCAAATACTTTTTTTTCTTTAAATGAAACTAATTTGGTGAAAGCAATTATATTTAAACAATATCTTTTTCATTAATTTAAAGACAATACGTTATTTAATCATTGAACAGTTCATTTTCTTTATAATTACTTATCACATTTATGTTATCTTCTAATTAAGTAAGCAATTAATATCACACTATTAATATTATCCACTTAGACCTGAAACAGTCTATAATTTTTAATTTCACATTTCAATTTTCTTCTCTTAAAAATATAAATTATAAAAGAAGACTAGATTAGTAGAAAATCCTGCACAATTCTGTGAATTAATTTAAATAAATACATCACATGGTTTCTTTTGAAAATTATTTCTAAATAAAATTGACGAATTTTAGATATAACAAATGAATTATTTTTCCGTGGGAATAACTTAGTATTTTAAATATAGTGTCCTCACTGAATTGGAAATGAAAAAAAAATGGGATACTTTGAGTAGTTTAGCACATCATTGTAGCTTAAAATAACTATAAATTTAATATTTTACACTTTTAAGAAAAAAATAAAACATTTATAAAAATAACATTTGTTATTACATGTTACAGTGCACACATGTCAGGCAGATGGGTCAGGCAGATGGGTCAGACAGAGCAGACTGAACGCAGCATATCGAGCAGAACAGATGCTGATAAATTATTTCATATTTAAATACTCCGTGACACATGTTATGAGTTGGTCGTGTCTTCTTCAGTAAATAACCTCTAGGGCAGCCGGAAAATTTAAGACCGGAAACTGACTGATAAAATTATATAATTTTAAACTACTTTATTTAAAATAGATTCCTGTGATCTTTTAAACAAGATGAAGAAGTCAGTGTAACAGATTTCCTTATTAATTAAGAAAATTAATAAAAATAAACAAAATAAAAAGATAATTATATTTATTTTTTTATTAAAATAGTACATTGTCTTTTCTTTACACTTGGTTTATCAGAACTATTATATTTAACATTTATCTCTTTGTTGTTTATGTTTAATTAATATTTATTCATGAAAAGTTTTAATGATATTTTTTAAAAAACAATTATTTTGGTTATTAAAATTAAGAACTAAAATTCATCATGCACACACACATATGCACACAGAGGTAATGGTATATACTAAATTAAATTTTAATTTATTAATTTATTTAAGCAATTATATATTATATAACTGAATTAATACACATTATTTTGTTAAAGATACATTTTACATTTAAAGTTAATTGACTAAATAAGAATATAATATAATTTATTCATGATTAAAGTATAGCTAAATAATTATATTATTAAATAATTATACTTTATGTTTTAAATATGTGTGAATGATATTTATAGTTTTAATTATAAAATTAACTATGTTTATTATTTCGCTTTTATCAAGCATAGTTGACTGAATACTAACTGTAATTTTGAGCTTATGGCTCACCAATTGTTCTGGGAAAGATGTCATTCAGACAGAAGTTTTAAATTCTTTCTCTTTCAGCACTTATAATTTAAAGCTTGATTGGAGCTAGTAGTAATCTCCCTCTAGTGAACATTTTAATACAAGCATAAAAGTAAGTTATGCAATTTGTGTCTTGTTTTATTAATTATTATAAGAATACCCATGAAAGCTTTTGTGATGTTATATCATTGAGCTAGTAATATATGGTGAAACGGAATTGAGTTCAGATCCATATAACTATCAGGTTTTTAAAGCTTTATTTGAAGATATTTATGTATCTGAAAAATGCAGGTTTTCAAATTGATAGTAACATATTAGATGAGTGCAGACTTGGTCTGGGGATGAGGACATTGTAATAGGGAAATTGAATTTCTTTTTTGGCACTTATAAATTAATGTTTGATTGGAGCAAGTGGTAAGCTCCCTCTAGTGAACATTTTAATACAAGCTTAAAACCAAGTTACATAATTTCTGTCTTGTTTTATTAATTATTATAAGTGTACCATTGATGGCTTTTGCAATCCTATATTGCTGATGCTATTAATATATGATGAAACTGAACTGAGTTCAGACACATGTAGCTATCTGGTTTGTAAGGATTGATTTGAAGACATTTACATGTCTGAAAAATTTAGGTTTTCAAATTGATAGTAATATATTAGCTAAGTGCTGACTTTTTAGTTGGTATTTTAGATCTAGTGTATGAAGTTCTAGTTCCTCAATGACGTGAACCATAAGTTTGAACCAATTGGTATTGGGATGAAGACATTCCTTTAGAGATTTTAAATATATTCTCTTTTGGGACTCATAAATTAAAGCTTGATTGGAGTTAATGGTAAGCTCTCTCTAGTGAATGCTTTTATACAAGCTGAAAATCCTGCAATTTCAGAACATGGTATTGACAGGAATAGGATAAAAGGTGTGATGCAAAACTTCTTATGATAGGATATGCAATGTATGAACAATTATCACATGAGTATTAGAAGAGATCAAAATAAAGTACAGTTAAACAATACTCATCATCAGCAGCACTCTTACTACATACTATGCATTCAGATCACAATATTGATTTTTTTTTAATAGGAGGTCCTACCTAGATGTGACATTCTCTGCAAATGTATGATCAGAGAAGCCATTGAGATGTTGAAACTACTTTATTATATCAATAAACATGTTGACATTTGCAAATTTCCTTCTATTTGGATTTTTTTTTTTTTTAAAAAAAAAAAACATATTCCTCTAAAAAATCTCTGATTTTTAGTATTATTATTATTATTATTTGCAATTTTAATTACCTGTTTTTCTATTGATGAAACTTTATCAATGTTATAACCAATGTTTAGAGCACCTCTATCACTACATTTATAACGTTATAGTCATCAAACAGTGGATGGCTTGTATAATCAAACCAAAATTACAAATGTAGCAATGATGAACCTGCAAATTATATATATATATATATATATATATATATATATATATATATATATATATAAACATAGTTTTTTGTTTACATAAACATCAGAGCAAGCATTCACTATCTCTAACTTTAATTTCCACCTTCAGATCATGATTTCAAGCTATTTGCTATCATCAGTGAAGGACAGGAATAAGAAAATAAATCTAAACACAAACTCTGAGCGTTTATGAAACAGTTTGTATTCAGCTCGCAAGCATGAATCTTTTAGACACGTAATGTCTTCAAACTCAGAATAGCAAGCCAGATAGCTACATGGGTCAGATCTCAGTTCAGCATCACCACATAGTAGAAGCCTCTGCAATATATATCATTGCAAGAAGGACCTCAAAGGTACATTTATGAAAAACAAAAAAACACAAGTTAAAACTTGCTAACACTTGTATTTATGACAATACAAGCATTAGCAAGTTTTAACTTGTGTTTTTTTGTTTTTCATAAATGTACCTTTGAGGTCTTTCTTGCAATGATATATATTGCAGAGGCTTCTACTATGTGGTGATGCTGAACTGAGATCTGACCCATGTAGCTATCTGGCTTGCTATTCTGAGTTTGAAGACATTACGTGTCTAAAAGATTCACGCTTGCGAGCTGAATACAAACTGTTTCATAAACGCTCAGAGTTTGTGTTTAAATTTATTTTCTTATTCCTGTCCTTCACTGACGATAGCAAATAGCTTGAAATCATGATCTGAAGGTGGAAATTAAAGTTAGAGATAGTGAATGCTTGCTCTGACGTTTATGTAAACAAAAATCTACGCTTGATGGTGTTTTTGGTAGAACGCCATCTATTGTTACAAATACAAGCGTTAGCAAGTTTTAGCTTGTGTTTTTTTTTCATATATATATATATATTGTAGCTTTTTGTTTTGACCAAAGTTCCATTAATTTTTAAGCTAAGTTATTTATGGTAGTGTTTATTAAAATTTTTCTCATAAGATGTCATTTATGGTAATATATAAGCTTTCAAATCAAAATAAAAGTTTGAATAGGTTCATATAAATCACTTAGCACACGAACGAAATTTATTCATAAAGTTTTATAATAATAGATTATTTTATTTTGATGTCAATTTAATAAAGTATCATTAAATCAGAAATCATTATAGTTGAGAAATTTATTTGTTGAAAATATTTTGCAAATTATTATTAATAGGTTAATGTTTGAAAAAGAGAGAAGGGATGTTAGGATTTATAAAGTTAACTTCGTGAGAGTGAGGAGTAAACCATCGTATTTTATAAAAATGAATTATAACGATATAATTTATTAAAAGCCGATTATCTAAGAAAAAGATCAAAAATCAATCAAAGTATTAAGTTCAGATAAAATTTTATGTATGTATAGAAGTGCATATGTGTAAAATTTGTTGGAAATTTTTAATTATAGAATTAATTAATAATCAATAAAAATAATGTATGATATCGGTGAAAAGCTCTTTTAAAGAATTATTATTTTGTTTTAATATATCATTCATAACAGCCAATTCCCATGCAAATTTCTGGGCTTGAAGTCAAGCTGTATTGTATTGTTTTATTAAAAACTTTCATTTTTAGTCTTTAAAAGGGATTTCCAGGAGCAGGAAATTTTTTTAACAAAACAACGTGATATTTGTAAAAATTGTGAATAAATAATTTGAAAAACAACATCAATCAATCAGTTAAAATTTAGATACAATTAGTTTGGCAAATTGTATATTCAGGAATTGAAAGGGGAAATCCAGACAGTATAAAATGACAACCCATCATTAAGGAGGGTTCTCTCTTCATCATCAGTCTATCTAGAAGAACTTCAGCAGGTTTAATTATCAAATTTTTAATACTAAAATATTAAGGCTTATATTTTTTTCTGGTTCTTTTTCTGAATGAAAAATTTAATCAAAAATATCAATATTGTAAGAAATGATCAGTGAGTATATTTCTATATTAGTCATGTACTTGTTTCTCATGAAGTTGAAAAATTTCATGATTTCTTTCCATACAACTATAATATATATAGAATATACGAGCACAGACTCTCACATGACTCACCACTCTCCACACTATCTCACAACACTGATGCACTTATACACATATATGTTGAAAAAAATAAATAATCACCACTGTAAGTATTTCATGCTAAACCAGCAATTATTAGTTGGTCCAGATTATCATCTCTACACATATATGCCATAAGTGCTCAGATATATATTATATGTATATATGCCATAAGTGCTCAGATATATATTAATGTAGCCAAACCTCATACTTTAATGGACAGGCTTCAATCTACTCCACTCTCCAACTTTTCAACCATCATCAAATTAAAAATCTGATGATGGTGTGCTCGAAGGCCACACTTCGGCCGAGATTTTTGACTGACCCATGTTGACCTAAAGTCAATCTGACCACTCATGTACAGAACAATCCATTTAATGCATATACAAGGGATGGGCAGGCATCTCTACTATGTAATTACTGAAACACACAGGCTTATTACATACCTGTGTCTACATATATATATATATATATATATATGTATATATCATTTACCTTATATATATATATATATATATATATATAAGGTAAATGAGCACAGACTTTCATATGAACCACCACTTTCCACACTATTTCATAAAACTGATAAACTTGAACACATATATGTTGAAAAGATAAATATTCACCAATATACATATTTCATGCTAAATCAGCAATCACCAGTTGGTCCAGATTACCATCTCTACACATATATGCTATAAGTGCTCAGATATATATTAAGATAGCCAAACCTCATACTTGTACATGTATTAAAATGGATTGTCCTGTACATGATGGGTCAGATTGATCTTAGGTCAACATGGGTGTGACAAGAATCTTGGCCTCATGATGGTCTTCAAGCATGCCATCATCAGATTTTCAATTGGATGGATGGTTGAAGAGTTGGAGTATGGACTGGATTGAAGCCTGTCCATTAAAGTATGAGGTTTGGCTATCTTAATATATATCTGAGAACTTATAGCATATATGTGTAGAGATGGTAATGTGGAACCACTGATGATTGCTGGTTTAGTATGAAATATGTATATTGGTGATTATTTATCTTTTCAACATAAATGTGTTCAAGTGTATCAGTGTTATGTGATAGTGTGGAGAGTGGGGTGTCATGTGAAAGTCTGTGCTCATATACCCTATATACAACATATATGTACACATGCATATAATAAGCCTATGTGTATCAGTTATTTCATACAACTATAAGCAATTTTAGCAATAGTCAAACAATGAAGTTGAAACCACAGAGAAGACTTTGCTGGAGAAAAATCGATGAAACACCATTTTATGAATCTGAATTTCAAACTTGCATTTATTAAAACAGATGGATCTGACTATTTGTATTATCAAAAATTCCGAAAGAAGATAATTTTTAATTTTTATTAAAAATAAGTTTGGAACTGAATTCCAATGCTAATATTATATTTTATATCCCATTTGAAATACTTATGGCATCATTGTGAATTGAAGTAACCATTTGTCTATTAAAATTAAATGTCTAATAAAGGAAAAGTAATATAATTAGTAACTAACAAAAGATATTACCAACCTTTCACATAATTAAACGAATATAATGAGAATTCGTGGCAAAATATTGGATAAATGGACTTATTTCAGTGAAGCTACATTAAAAAAATGTATACGACTAAAGACAAAGCTGGTTATTTTCAATTATGAAATGTAATTTAATGCAAGGACCCAAAAATGAATTAAGAATTTAATATGAAATGAAAAAATCTTGCCATTAATTGTAATGATTACCAATATTTAAAGTGATTTAATAAAAACAAGGACCTTGAATTAATATTTTATGCATTTAAAAAGGAAAATAGATTATGTGCTAAAAATTCGAATAGAAAGAAGAAACCTGGAAAATTAATTCAATAAAATTTATTAGAGTTTCTCAATGGATTATGCAATCCAATACGTGTGCACACAGAACAAAACAAAATAACTAAGATAAAACACAAAACAAAATGAGATTTGCTGCGGCAGCAATGTAACAAATATCCGGATGACGATTTAGGAAGAGTGTTTAAAAATAATTTTATTACTTGTAATTATTATTTCCTAATATTAAATATATGAATAAAAGAGTAATCATATGCCTAAGTTTGAATTTAATTATAGTAAAAGTTTTTATTAGTTGAGTTAGTTTAAAATTTTGAAATATGCCTTATTCAAATATTAAATTGGTGCTTTACAATTAATTAAAATAATGAAAGATATATGTAAGAATGTTTATTGTAAAAAGTGTTTTTAAAAGATCAGGTATTATTAAACATAGCAAAACTCTCCATACAGTAGTGCCATCTTGTGCCAACAAGAACAATCAATGTATGCCAGAAGGCTTGTGCATAACATCCCTATCTAATGCCTACTCATCCAATATCCCCAGACTAGTTTCTGCTTTTGGCCTTCGTCAGTGAGGAGCCTTGGATCTGAGAGTACTGCACCTAGATCTTAGGATATAATGCAACCCTCCAGCAGCCACCTTTTAACTCTACTTAACTACAAAACTATGCGAATGAAATTGAAAACACAATAATATTTTCAATCTAAACTCAATAGCTTATATAGTCATATGGGTCTGAACTCATCAATTCAGCACCCATACATTTTGTTGTCTTTGGCTCTTTAACAAACATAGCCACCACTATTGTATTAGGCAGGATTGGTGATAAACCACTAAACATCACATGATCACTATCTCATACTAGCACATTTATGTTATTAAACAAAGCAAAACTCTCCATAAAGTAGTACCATCTTGTGCCAGCAAGAGCAATCAATGGATGCCAGAAGGCTTGTGCATAAAATCACTATCTAGTGCCTACTCATTCAATATCATCAGACTAGTTTCTGGCTTGTGGCCTTCGTCAGTGAGAAGCCTTGGATCTGAGAGCACTTCACCTAGATCTTAGGATCTAATGCAACCCTCCAGCAACCACCTTTTAACTCTACTTAACTACAAAACTATGAGAATGAAATTGAAAACACAATAATATTTTCAATCTTAGCTCAATAGCTTATATAGTCATATGAGTCTGAACTCAATTCAGCACCCATACATTTTGGTGTCTTTGGCTCTTTAACAACCATTGCCACCACTATTTTATTAGGCAGGATTGGTGTTAAACAACTAAACATCACATGATCACTATCTCATACTAGCACATAATTGTTATTAAACAAAGCAAATCCCTCCATACAGTAGTGATAGGGATTTTAAGCACAAGCCTTCTGGCATCACCATTATTTTTACTTTTTACACACTTATATAACAATTCATGCTCCTTCAATCTCTTCTCAATAATGCACCTAGATTCATTTATATATGATAGAATACCATCACAAAAAATTGATATATGGCATTACTTTTCTGCTTGAAAGGAATGACATCTGACCAACATTTAACAGTTCAAAGGAATATATTTCAATATTTTTTTGCTTTTAATAAATGAATATTTACAAAGACTATTATTTCTAAATAAGAACTTCAAATCTTCCATTTTCTGTGACATTGGCACACTTGCATTATATAGAATATAACAACTTTTTACTATTGGTTTAATGGTCATACAGTAATCCAGCATACATGGACACACATTAAATTTTCATCAGTTTTTATCAATTTTATACTTTTTGAACCATTTATTTTTTTCAAACAACTCATTAAAAGTATTTGGTTTGCCACATATAAAAACATCATCAACACATAGATAATATACAGTAATCTTTTTTTAATAAATTTTTTTTTCAAAATATTTTCTTTATAAGTAGAAATTACAAAATTACATATTTGAGCAACAGTAGGTAAACCCATTTGCCAGACATTGCCCATTTTATAAAAATCCTTCTTAAAAACTGCATAAATATTTTTATCTATAGAGCTTAATGTTTCAGTTATAAATTTTATTATTTTCATGTTAACATTTTTTAAACATAATGTGTTCAAAATAATTTCAATAGATGCTAATCGATCAATTGATCCATATATTTCATTTACAACTAGAGTACATATTATGGCATTAACATCAATCTTAACATTACATATTTTATTAACAAATTCAAATGAAGAACATATCATATATTTACCAAAACCAAGAATTTCCTATAGCATTTTCTCAATTAAATAACGTGTTTCAAAATAACCCCCTCCCCCCATCAACCATTAAACATAATGGCTCATTTTCTCTATGCAGTTTTGTGTTTGAAACAATTCTGGGACATATTGCAGCCGAAGGATAAATCTTATAATAAATACTATTATCTATCACATTTTTTTTTTATTTTTTAAAATGTTATTAATATGTTGAATACAGTAAATTTTCTATATTTACTTTATCAACATTCATAAAGTTAAAATTATTCATTTGAGTGATAACATTGTCTTCATAATCACATTTTAGTAATAAACACGTTGTAAGTCCTTTATATTTTTATACAAATTAAATTATTTTCAGATGTAAAAAATTTTAAATTTCGATATTTATATATTCCAATCATAATTTGTTTTATAAATAAACTTTTTTCCCTTTATTTTTTTTTGCTAAATTTTTACAAAATTTTAAATGAGATTTAATTATGCTGAAGATATTTTCACCCTAAGATTTTAATTTAGCTCAGTGTCTTGCCACTGATGACCAAAATATTTTGCACAAGATTTAATATATGTTTTTGTTGAAAATCGAGATCCACATTCGACAAATTAATGTAATTATTAAAAGATAACTAATTGTTAGTTGGTTTTGTCAGTATAAATTATGAAAGTTATGTGTGTTCTTTAGTGCCTTTTAAATGGTGTGTAATCAACATCTTTAGAGCTTCTTGTATTATCCATGGTATGGTTAGATGTTTTTTACAGTTGAAAAATGAGGGAATATAAAAGTTACATTTCAGATGGAGAAATTGTTTAATTCTTATTTGTATCATTTATGTTAACCGTGAATAGTTTGTTAATATATTCAGTCAGTGTGTGTTTGAACTGATTATTTGTATGTTGTGAATGTGGAATCTTGTTGCTGTCAGATTTGATGGTGGACATGCTATCCACATGAGTGACATTGTGGCGTGAGTTACCTTAAGAAGAAGCTTAGTGTGGCTTCCTGATCTACAATGTGTATGTATATTGCTTGAATTCATTTCTGGAGTCATTATTAGTCTGAAATCAAAGTTGTTACTTTAAACTAGCAGGGATATATCACTAAGATAAATTTGGCTGAATGTTATGAATTTGTCAAATAGCTCTATCATTATTTTAATGATTAATGATGTCATATTCAAGGTATGTAATTTTGAATATAAAGGGGGTCTTGTTAGATTGATCTGGATTAACTGAGGTATATATGTAGTTGCTTAACGTTTTAATATTGGTTTAAATACAGTTTTTTACTTTTTTGGTAACATGCAGATATTAAATCCTGTGGGGTGGGATGATCAGCAATTTTCAACCCCGTATCTCAGAGCCCATGTAATGAAATTTATCATAGAATATGTTTGGTCTGTTGCTGATAATATTATTGAATGTGGGAATAAATATTTTGAAATGATGCATGGAAGTCTCTTTAAACCGAATTGTATTGGTTTTCTTATATTTGTATATTGAGTTGCAAAATATCGTTAGTCTTTGTTCTTCGGAAGAGTTTGTGATTTGATCATGGTCACTACGTTATAAATTATTTTTGCAGAAAAATAATTGCTTTGTTGTAAATTATTATTTGCAGAATTCACGTGTTTTGTTGGTTCTATAGTTTGTATAAGTTTGAATGAGTTATTGGTGTCATTTATTTGATCACGTATATACAACAAAAAAATACAAATAAATAAATAAATAAATAAATAAGAACAAATAAATATTCCTACGAAAGTTTTAATGTTTTACATTAAGTACAATGAAAAAACAACTAATGCACCATGAAGTCACAGATATTGAGAAATAAAATTTTAGTGTTTGGATGAGAGGTTAGATTGTTCAGTTTATTTTTAAACATAATGCTGTTGTTTTTAGACTATTTTCCAGAAATATTTTAACTAATGTGAAATAGTATTTGAAGGTAGATTACAACTAATATCTTTTATATCTGTTTCTAGTATTACAAAAAAACAGATTATATTTAGGAATACTTTTATAATTTGAACAGGTATATTTTGACGAATGTGAAGTAGACTATTGTGAGATTTAGTAAAATGAAAATTTGTTTGAATATCTTTGTCTATGAGTAGGAGGGACAATATACTTCCATCATAACGATATATATATATATATAGGGACAATATACTTCCATCATAACGAGTATTGGCATTAGTATTATAACCATATCAGATTTATGTTTTTTATGACTGTCATTGTTTAAATTATCTGTTGCATACATATTTTGGTCGTGAAGCAATTAAAATGGATTTTGTCATTACCACAAATTAGTCTTATAATGCGTTTATAAACATGCTGATGATTTAAATAATCACTAGAATTAAAAATGCTACAATCCTCTAAAATTTTGTATGTTTCCTGATATATTTCCAAAGCAAATATATGCTCAGACAGTGATAATGAGTTTTTGGCAAGATGAGTAGAAAGTATATTATTTTTAGAGACAAAGATGGTAAAGACTTTGTATTTTATTTTCTCTTCATTAATGCAGTGAATGTCATTAAGGACATTCCATAAAACGTACACGATTTGGTCATGTATTAAATGTATCATTTGGAGAATTGTAATGGTCTGTTAAAAGAATGTTGGGAAGATTATTTTTAATACACATAGTTTCTGGTAAAAGATACCCATGGGTATCTTCATGTGAGATGGGATAAACAGTATGAATATATTCATTATGAATTACATTGGTAGACTGGGTACCACAATTTAGATATAAAACACTAAGGCTATTTTATAAGGGAACAAACAGCCAATATTTTAAAACCCTGGGACATTTAAATTAAAATTTTAAGTACTTAAGTGTAATGAAGAATATACAAAGTAAAACCAAGAGGATATTTGAAAATACTGTAAATAATATCATTTAAATTTACATCACATGATCACCATTTCTTATGCTTGCTCAGAACTGTTATAAAACAGGCAAAACTATCCATACTGTAGTGACAAGGATCGGGACTAGATATGGATTTTATGTACAAGCCTTCTGGCATCCATTGATTACTCTGACTTGCACTGAGTGGCACCAATGTATGGAGAGGTTTGCTTGTTTTAATATGATTTAAGTTACTGTAGTTATTGTGAGAGACATATTTATCCTTAAAAGGAACATATCTTTTAAGTAAAATATAAACATCAGAAAACTGATCAATAATAGTAATTTAAGAGTTAGTAATTAACTTAATACCATTATACAAACAGATATTATTGGATATGCTTTGTTCTGCAGCAATTGATATTTTATTGCAATTAGAGCATTTACATGATTCCAACCTTTTTGTGCAGAACAAATTAGTATTCACTCCATTTAATTTCAAATATTTTTTTTTTCTGATAATTGCACAGAAGATCTGAAACATGATAAAGGATCCAACATACTCTAAAATAAAGCTTATATGACTTTTTTTATAATGAGTTATTAATAAACCTTAATAAAACTAATATTAATCGCAAACATCGAACATTAGACTACATTCTCAGCAATCATTCTGCAATAAATTGTAATCTTCATCTATCTATTTCTACTGAATGACTTCCTCCTGCAGTAGAATTTCATTTTAATATTTATTATTCCAAACCTATCTATATTCGATTTGCTTGAAGAAATTATGGAAAGTATGATTATATAAATCTCTATATGAGGCACTGTATGTGATTGTAAACCTCTTTACCACTCTTTGGATGGTAATTTTGACATTAACATTGATTGCAAACCTCTCTACTACTCTTCTGATGTTAATTTTGGCATTGAACTTTTATGTATACACTTGATAATCAGTTAGATGCTTATATTCCCACAACATTAATATCAGAAAATCATTTTCCTTCCCGATTTTCAGTTCCTCTCAAAAATAAAGAGAAAAATATACCATCATAAACAATTTTTAAAAACAAAAAAAAATATCATATTTTATATGAATTTCATTAATTTTAAAAGATTGCCAAAAAGTATTTCAAATGTAAATTGTAAAAAAAAATGCAAAATATTGAGTCAACTATTTATAATAACCCCAAAAATTATGATCCTTAATTCCAAACATTGGTATAACCAAAGAAAATTAATTATAGCATAATAATAACCCCACATTAAACGCTGTTGCTTTTCTCTAATCCTTTGCAGAAATTGCCAATCCTTCTTAATCTCAATTTACTTCTAATATTTTCAAAGTCTCATGTAGAGAAAAAATACATTCTAATTTTTTTCTGAGTTGATATCCTCACTTCCATCAAAAAATCAGATTGATTTCCCATTTAAGACCTGATAATATTTCTCTTTATATATATATATTGTAACGATCGAAAAGAAAATGGAGATCGAATCTAACTGCAACCTGCACTACAAGGGCGCCATCTAGGCATTTGAACCTAGAAAAATTTATAAAGTAGGCAGATATGCACTGTTAAGATTCCACTTTATTTAAATATTTAGATTGTTAGCCCATTGTCACTAGCTCAGTGGAGACGCAGAGATAAGAAACAACTTGTTTAATTTGTATATATAAAAAAATAAAGGCCACTGCCAGTAAATAACAAACAAACATTTATTTACGCACATATAAATTTTGAATCATTTAAATTTTGAGGAATAAATTTAACATTTTAGATTTTTATATTAACTTTTAATTTTACATTTTAAATAGATTGCAATGAGTTTAATATTTTATTTAGAGGGTCGAGTATAAATAGACTATATAGATCTGCATTTGAAAAGAAAATATTATTTCCCTTATTTAACCTTAGGCCAAAAGTTCGCAGTCAAACCGGCGTCAATCCATCTGATACATTTATGTATTCGATGTAGCATAAAAATACAACAGCACAAAAATACTATACTGTCAGGAATGGACATCTGAACAGTATAGTTAGAGAAGACATTGACTCTTGACCAATACAGGATGATACATCTGTATGGCAAGAAGAACAATAAAATAAAAACTCCATAGGAAGGGACCATGGTCCTTTTTGCTGGCTTACAATTCCATCCATAGGTAAAGGGTTGGTGCGGTGTATACAGCGATTCTGCACGTAGTGAAACTCATACTACATCTACTAATTACACAAATATATCCAATCCATTGACCTAATTCAACTAAGAAACGAATAACATAAAATTACCCTCCCTTAATATAACTTTACAAAACTATATAGCCATTCATGCCCGACTTAAATTTAACATTTAGATACGTTTGCACAGATGAATTTTATAAAATTTGTTTTATAATGTTGAGTATAGATTGGCTGCATAGATTCCATGGTCAAAACATTCCAGAATAAACGTAACCGATCAAAATACAAAGTCATCGATAACATGAATTGCAGAGGGAATACAGGAAGCCCAGTAGCATTCATCATAAGATGCCGCAATCACACCAATGACCTATATATTCCAATTGAATATGAAACAGCAACACAATTAATCATTAACAAATCCATGCAACATCTATACCCAACTTAAATTTCATGCATTTAAATAATTTATACAATAAGAAAAAAAAAATGGAAATGATTTTTATCAAATGCAAAACATATAAAATTAAACATTATTAATTGATCTGAAAACTTACAAAAGTCAGATAAAAGTCCATTCAAAATTTAGGTTAGCTTGTTTATTAAACTTTTGAATGAAAGTTCTTAATTATTTTTTTTTAAAATTGTAAAGTTCATAGCTCACAGTAGAAGAGTCCAGGTTTTTGTTTTTAATGTCCATGGCATCTCCATTGGAAGACCACTGTGATGTTCTGGAGGTAGCATTAGCTGGTTCCATTCTGGTATCACAGTCTTTTCATTTTTTAAAATAAGTGAGAGAGAATGACAAGTGTGTCTTATCGTTTGTCTCACCAAATCAAGCTGGAAACTCCCACAAAACTGAATATTTCTCTTTTTATAATCCTCTTATGGATTCCATGAACAAAAATGTCACTGTTCTATTTTTTCATTATGGTCTAGGCCTTTATTTGCTGCTTCTATATTGGGCAAGCTAATTCTTTATTCTCTTCTCTAATTTTCATCTGACTTTTTAATTACACAACAGCCCCAAGGCTAGCTTGCTTTTCAATTAATAAACAATCATTTCCATTTACAGATTACAGGAATTAATTAATACTTGTTTTTATTTTTACTTACGTTATTTCTTTATTTAAATATTTTTATATTTAAATCTTGTATTTTTTTATAAAAAAATCCATTCAAATACCTTTTTTTATTTATAAAAAAATACATTTTTAAGGTTTTTCCTCTGTGCGAATATATATATATATACATTTAACAAACATTTTAGCTTTTAGTATTTTAATAGATTTTATTTTTATTTGCGAACTTTAAGATTTTATTTTAAATTAATGTAACAGCATATTTATATATCATTACAATATATATATATATATATATATATATATATTGTAATGATATATAAATATCCCATTATAATATATATATATATATATATATATATATATATTATAATGGGATAACTAGATTAACCTTACATGCCAGACCCTGTTGCGGCACCAGATATAATGGATGGCCATACACAGATGTCCCGGTCCAAAATACATTTGGATACCTCTATAAACTGTAACATATTCATGCCTAACATGTTGCATGCCAGATATAATGACACCCACTACCTCAAAGTTAATGGTGCCAGATATACCGGAACCACAATGTAAACCATATGATGACATGAATATGACTAAGTAGTAGGATCACTTGGATGAAATGTGTCAACCCACTACAACAAGTCATATCATAAATTTGTGATTTGACAACACATTTGGTATGTCAGATGTGTCAGAATTAGCAATGGCATGTAATAAAGGAAGTGCATCTCACTACTATCAGATCTGAGCCTTCAAATAGGATGCTACAGATGTCACAATGAAATGCTCAGTTTGAAGTCACATCTAATTTCAATATACTAACCTATAATTTACTTAAAAATGTTTCAATGTAACCTAGACCAACACATATCCATTTCATCTCCCTTATAAACCCCATTACAACACATAATTCGAACTCAAGGAGTTCTTACAATCACCTCTCTTCAGGGATGGACCTACTCAATTATAAACCAAATCTGCCCATATATATAACCCATATATAAGAAAATACTGATGATGATCAATTATTTATAAAAGCAATACATAATGATGATGATCATCATCAAACCTATAGTAGTGTAAATTCATAATGTGATAATGATGATCAACATTTAATGGTATCAATGCACAGTAATGATGGGGATGACCAAACCAAGATCAGATTGATTTAAACAACTAATTTATTAACAACATATAAAAAATAAATATTTACAAACAAAAAATAATAAAATAGATTAATATTTAGTTATAAAAAATCTTTTTCTTATCATCTTGGTGACTTCATACAAGAAAACAAAACACAATAATTTGACATAATATATACAACATTATATTATGTAATTCATGAAATATATACAAACATAACACAAAATAAAGAAAATCACAATAAAAGTTCATTAATTATAAAATTACCACATTAAAATGATTATTATAATATTTATAAGCTAGGGTAAATGTATTATCACTATAACTGCCCACTCCCATTTATCTATATGTAGTTTTAATATATATATATATATATATATATATATATATATATATATATATTAAAACTACATATATATATATATATATATATATATATATATATATATATATATATATATATATATTGAAAAGGATTCCTTTTTAAATTTACATCAACAAGACATTTCTCCATCCATTGGTTCACTTATAAGTTGTAGGCGATTGAATTTGGAAAAATACATTTTAAACACATAATAATAAAATAACAATACATAAACTTTCAGATAAAAAAATTACAAAAAAAAATCATCACATGAATTAGCTATAGAATTTTATCCTGAGTAAAGCAAGCATTCAGTCTAAAAAAATGTCAATATCCATGGCTAAAAATTTCAGTTCACCAACTCTGTTGTTGTTATGTATATATACAAAATATTTTTCCTGATCGTATGAATCCATGGAAAAATGGTAGTGCACCAGCATTTACAAAATAGATGTTTTGATGATAAATGTTATAATTTCATAATCAAGCAATGGCATAGAAGTTAGTTAGAAAAATTCTACAGCATTCATTTTCTAACCCAAATATATCATAATGTTTCCTTTATTATAACATATATTTATAACTTAGCTTTATTATATATATATATATATATATATATATATATATATAAGCTAAGTTATACATATATGTTTTTAAAGCTATTATATATATATATATATATAATAGCTTTAAAAACAGTTACTTTTTAGTAGTTTCAGATTTCCTTTGCATTAATACTATTATACTGAAATTTAACTTGTAAAAAAACTTAATTCACTAGTACATTACTATTAATTTTAAATTAAAGTTTAACTTCTGGGAACTACAAACATTTTCCTTTTAAATGCCAAAAAGTGACTTTCCTTTTTTTAAAAAAGAAATAAAATTTAACTTCCCTTGCTGTCTGTTTAATTCCCTGTCTCCGTCATGAATCATCATATGCTTTTTTTTTTCAATTGTAACGAGAAACGTTCTTTCATCACGTGACTGCTAAAAACCATATTATTACAACTTGAAAATAAAAAAATCACATTTTAAAATATCATATTTATTATTCCAAATTCAACCATTTATTAAAAATCTTGACCTCATATAAATATAATCTTTAATTATGTCTGTTCTATGTCAGTCAATTAGTAATTTTTTATTAATAAAATTAATAGAATAAACAAATAGGAAAACAATTAATTTCTACCAATAAACAAACATATTATTTTCTATGCATATGTTTATCTATCTATCTATCTATCTATCTATCTATCTATCTATCTATCTATCTATCTATCTATCTATCTATCTATCTATCTATCTATCTATCTATCTATCTATCTATCTATCTATCTATCTATCTATCTATCTATCTATATATATATATATATATACCACGTAAACAAAACAATTTATTTACTTACGATAGATAAAAAAAAATCTCTCAAACATATCAGTTTATATGTATGTTTATGAAGATATATATTACATTTATATAATCAAGTATGTAGGATATTTACCTTTCCTACCATTTGGTTTGAATTCAGATATTGAAGAAGACAATGGGAAAGGTGTGTAGGCTTGTTATAACACATCTCTTACTATATATATATATATATATTATAATGGTCGGGCCATTTATAATGATCGGTGATGATGATGAAATATCCAGTCTTACCGCATCTGCTGACAGAGCGCCACAAGGCTACTTTGAAGCTAGAAAATTTATAAAGTCGACAGATACGTGCTGTTAAGACCGTGACCACCAGCCCAAGTCCCTAGCTCAAGTAGATGCAGAAACTTAATATATTTATTAAAATATATTTTTAGTAATAAAGAATAAAAAAAACCAAGCACTGTCAGTTTTAATAACACAAAAAAAAAAGATTTTATTTACGTATATAATCAATAACGCACAAACTTTAAAATTATTATTTAAGAAAAACTATTTTTTCATTATTATTTATTATTATTAGTTTTATTTGTTTTAACTTTTATTTTTAATGTTGAGTATAAATGAGCTACCTAGACGCATTCACAAATTTTCAAATCACTTGACTCCAGACTAAAAATCCGCAGCCACACCAATAGTCACTTCCAGATATATATCAGCAACCAATGCAATGTGAACATGTTATCATAGAATCATGTCGACAGGAATGTGCATCTGAGCAGTGTGATATTATTGGAAAAAATGTGGCCTTCATCCCACAGGAATGTGCATCTGTTAGGCGAAGGAAACATGCATATAAAATAATAAAAAAAACGCTACGTATGTATGGGAGAGTGGTTTTATCTTGCCGGCTTATCATCCAAAATCCATAGAGCTGGAAAGGGTCAATGGTGCGGGAAATACATCTAAGTCCATTTCAATGGTATGACTACCTCGTTGGGGTCATGCACTCAGTTGGACTCATCGTCCTACGGTGCTAACACACTTCTCATTACATTGATATAAACGTTCATATATATCACTCATCAGCATTGACACAACTACAAACAAATAGTCCAAAATCAAAACCCCTTTAAACTAACCTATATTTAAACTAATCTAGCAGCCATCTATACTCAACTAGCATTTAAATTATTTTATTAATTTAATAAAAATAAAATATTTAGTTTACAGTTTTAAAATCATTTTAAAATGAGAATTATATTTAACTAATTTTTTTTCACAAATACTATTTTAACCTATATTTAAAATTTAATAATGCACAAATAACGATATATGTTTCTATTTTTAAATTTAAGTTTGCAATCGCAAACCCCTACCCTATTACAAACAGATATTAATTAAACATGAATAAACAAAAATAAAATACAATACTTTTTTTTTTTTAAAGATTATGTTGAAAACTTTAGCTAAGAGTTTAAAATCACAAAGTTTATAGAAAGATAAAAGTTCAGGTTTGCTCAGGACGAAAGTCTATAGTTCATTTTAAAAAATACATAAAGTTTGAAGATTTTAAATGTAAGAGTGTTTATGTTTCATTTATAAATTTATACTTTCCTTTCTTCGTGCTTGTTCCTTCACGAGGAAGATTTAAATTTATACAAGATCCATTTCTTATGGGCAGTGACGATTTATGAATATGCATTTACGATGTTTTCTGAAGACAGTACCAGTGGTTTGTTTCTGGGATCCGTGGAGATGAAAGCTGCCTTTGGCCAGCCGCATCGAAGGAAGCACGATGAAGCTAATTACATTTTTTTGGTGATGGCAATAACTTTTAAAATTATTTTTACAGATGAATTCAAAACTTTAATTTTCTGATTCTCCAACTAATTAATTAATTATATTTTGGATTTTCCTTTTATAGTCTCTAGGCACCTTATCTCTGGAATGCAGGATTCATCAAACATACTTCATGTCTGTATTTTATTGGTTTATTCTTTGTGTCCAAGGTAAGATTTTGAGTTTTCCACTGAGGTCTGTGTCTCTATCTCTGGGTGGAACTTATCTATTTTGTAATCATTTTTTTAATTGTCACTTTGCCTTAAGGATCTGTTTGTAATTTTTGTATTTGAAAATTAAAAAAAATCTTTGCTATTATTAAAAAAAGGTTTTTATTTTATACTTTATTTAAAGATTATAATCTTTGTTTCAATTCTATAACTTTTTTAAAGCTTATTTTAATATTTAAATCAAACAATAATAAATTAATAATTTGTTATTTATGCATTTTGAACGTTTGTGTTTTTAATTCAGTATTAGATATTTGCAAAAAAAGTTAGTATTAAAATTTGAATATAACACACACACACACACACATATATATATATATATATATATATCCCATTACAATATATATATATATTAACCCTCACATATAACCTCCATCATCTTCACTTATTTACTTTATTATATTTATAATTGCCCAGGCGCCAATTTTATGCAAAATAGAATAAAATTTATAATTATAAATTATATTTAAACTTATTTAAAAGGTTTTACATTGCAACCACTCCATGGCCTAGCTCAGTTGAGATTATAGGATATGGTCTTTATATATGAGGCCGACAAGGATGATAAAAACATCTATAAACAATAATAATATAAGATTAATTTAAATATGTTCAGAGCATCTATTCAATACCAAAACTATTGCGAAATTGACAATTATTACATTTATTATAGGATAGATAATGATTAGGACTGGGTACCTTTATCTCCCTATCACTATCTATTCTAAGCAAAGTAAAATATATTATTAGCATAGTAATACTGAGATTTATTGCCACCAGACAAATTAAATAAATTGACTTCTACTGGCAAATCTCTATGATATGTTAACTATATATATGTGTGTGTGTGTGTGGAAATAGAGAATCAAACTTAAACAGTCAAGCAATTTGTTTGGACTTTTAATTCATTAAAATATTTATTAAAAATAAAAATAAAAAAATAAAAGACAAAAGGAATAATTATAATAATAAAAAAAAAAATATTATTTATGCACCTGGATAACTAGTTACATCTCTTCTAAGGTAAAATCAAAATTGACTACTATTTAATATGTTAACCATAGATATATCTTTGAATATGTGCATTTGATTATATTGTAAACACAATGTATTCATGAGATATACTTTATTAGATTATTTATAAACTTGTATGATGCCACATATCAATCATCTTTTACATATTATAAAAAAATATATATATAACACTTATCTGTTACAGTCGGTGTAAGTCATTAACAGTAACTATACAAAATAAATAAAGGCAGGGAAAAATAATAACCACACACTTATACCTATATGCTTAAGAGTTAACGAATATCTCCAAACTTAATCTACATAATCTAATTGTCCTTGACTATTTCTACCTTCAATTCACATTCAATATCCTTCCTATATACCGAACTTATAGCAGATAAGGTTTTAATTCATTATTTTTCTTTAAATATACTTCATTAACTAAATTGCATAATAAGTACAACACCTTTAAAATAATAATATAAAGCATTACACACACATCTGAATATCCAGAATCACCTATTATATACTTTCTAAATCATACAAAATAATAAATTATCATACTCTAATGATAATGAAATTACATTGTTTTTTTTGTTTTTTTTAAAAGAACACAAAACAAAAACAAAAAAAAATTGTTTATACATCTATTGTAATCAAAAAAAAAATAATAATAGAAAATTTTGTAATCAAAAAAAAAATAATAATAGAAAATTTCCATAAACATATCATTAGAATCCTTGCGATGTTTTTTTTTTTTAATATTTGTAATATTTTTAGAGAGTTACTGATTCCTTTAAGTTTTTTTCTCTTCTTCCTCAGAGCTTTTTTGTTTTTACTTTCAAGTTTTACACTCTATGTCTTTCTCCCTTCATGCCCTCTGTGTTTCTATGACAATCAACTTTGGAAGCTTGCCAGAAATATTATTTATAAAAATTTTAACAATAAAATGCTTAAATATAATAAACATAGTAATAAAAAAATATTAAATACTAATTATTAATTTTAGAAATGTTATTTACTATTACAAATAACCTTTATCATTTTTAAAACATAAGATTCTAAGACAATATATAATCAGTAACTTATAATTAAAAATATAGAAAAGCAAATTCTAATTAATAATATATTTATGCGTCTGCCTATTATGACATGTAAATCCTTTACTATACACAAACATCTACCACTAAACATATAGTCCAAAACTCCACCAATTAATATACCCATTTAAAATTTTAATTTTGTTAAAAATCTTAATTTTAACTAGCAAATTACATCACAAATTAAGTTTAGTTTTCCTAAAAACTCAATTTTAAATATTAAATTATATCACAATTCATTTTTTCAACCAATTATCTTTAGCCATTGTTAGCACAAATGTGACCTTCCCACATTTCTTTCTGGTGCCAACCTGGAAGGTTACAATATATATATATATATATATATATATATATATATATATATATATATATATATATATATATATATATATATATATATATATATATATATATATATATATGGTCTGTGATAAATTCATTGCAGATTCTGTATGACATATTTAATTGTTCTATATGAAATGGGAGTTCCACACAACTCTAAAAAATGAGAAAAGTTGTTTCCTATTTATACAAATGGATCTAGAAAGTTAGCTAATAATTATAGGTCTACTTCTGTCTTACACACTATTCCAAAAATTTCGGAGTGATGTATTTATGAATAAAATGATTATAGACCTTAACAAATATCTATTCCTTTATCAACATTGTTTTTTATCCAATAAATAAATTCAAACCAATGTCATGATTATCCATGATCATATTTTTTGTGGTATAGAAGATCAGGTCAGGCTTGATATCATTTCGATATGTTTAAGACCTTTGACAAAATTGATAATATTCTCTTAGGCAAATTATATAATTTAGAAACATAGAAAGTATTTAAAGTTATTTTAAATGTTAAAATAATGAAAAAAACTGAATAATTTAATATTGTATGGTTGGAAAGCTTGGCCTTAATTTAATTTTAAAAAAAAATTGAATATCTTGTTAAATAATCCTTTAAAACCCCATTAGTTTTAAAGTAATGTTTAATGTATTTGAATAAGTTATTAATTTTCTCTTCTAAATTATAATTTTATTTATATATTAGTTATTTATTAGATATTTTGATTACTATGGTGTAACAAGTGTTTTCAATTTTAATAATGTTATAAAATGTCAAAATATATTATTCGATTTTTTATTATTACATTTAATATTTTAATAAATATTACTTTTTGTAATTAATAATTTATTTGGTTTATTGCAGACAGTAAAATCAAAAATTGCAACATTTGTCTTAAGTCAAATCACATGACTGATGATTTAAGTGTATTTGCATGCATAGTTTTATATAATTTTTTAATATCTTTCCAAAAATCATTTATAGAATTGAAATATTTTATAGATGATAAGATATACTTGAATAAATATTATTTAATTTTTAAAGATAACTTAAATCTAGCCAATATAAGCAAAAATGCTACATTTTAAAGTAAATATTTTTTTATAATTTCATGACTTAATAAGAATTAATAAAATATATCATTTTTAAATATTTTTGTTTTGTTATAAAATAAATTGGGTATTAAATATTTCTTATACTATTATTTTAAAATGATGAATCATAATTTTATTTCTAATTTTTAAAGTACATAACTGGGAAATTTGTAAATGAGTCTAAAGTCTGATAATTTTTCAGCCAATCAAAATTGTTTAAAAGACAGATATAATAACTGTGTGTAATTTAATTATTGATTATTATTTTATAATTATTGGTTATTGTTTTAAAATTCCTGGTGTGATAAATAGTAGCAATTTATATTACTATAGGCCAGTAATATTTAATTAACAGTAAATTATTTTAAATTCTTAATATAATTTATTTTTAAAAGTTGAAAGGATTTAAAAACTGTTATTTAGTTCAACTAAAAATGTGCCAATACATTTAAAACTTTCCTACTACTGGAATATTCAAAAGCTTAATTAAAATTCATTGGTAAACTGTGGAATGGAAATGTGTTACATATTATATGTGAGAAAATTTGTGATAAAAGACCAAAGACTTTATAGATGCATATTTTCCCTTGCTATATAAAAAATATCTGTTTATTTTTGCAAAATAGTTCACAGTTGCAATCAAGTATTGGCCGAATGTATGGTTTATATAGTGGAGATGTCTATATTTATAAAATTTAAGACATTAAAAAAACATTTTTTTAAGGAAAATTATCAGAAAAGAATAAAATGTAATTTACCTCCAAAGTCTATAAAATATATTGCTTTCCTTATGTCTATAACATTTGGTATTATTTAAAAGGATTATAATATTAAAAGCAGAAATAATTACCATTGAAGCAAATTATGTTTAAACTTTGGAAATCAAGCATTTTAAAAAGATAATTGTTATAATGAACATAATTGTTTTAACAAAATTTATATTGAACAAGACAATCTTTAAATATAAAACAACCTGTCATCTCAATCACTATACTTTAATTGCAAAGGAAAAGAAAAAATGAATAATGGAGTAAAAATATTATTATGCTAGAAAGAAATATACTTTTTTTTTGTATTTGAAACTTGGATTCATATGTTTGCTTTATATGTACCTTACTTAAATATCAATTGGGAATGAAAATATGTTTATTTTATCCTAGGATTCCATGTTAGTAAATAAGACCACAAATGATGCATCAGATTCCAAAAACCTTGTCTATGAATGTGGGAGAAAATGACTAACTTTCAAAATGAATTTTTATTTAATATTGAATAATTATGTGTTCTCCTGAAAATATTTACATAATTAAACAATCTTATTTTTTTTAAAAAAAACAAGATGAACATAATTGTTCAATATTTCTGCAGATTATAAAAGTCAACATTATTTTTAGTGTGTTTTGTTTTACATGTTGAATCAGACCGAGAGTTAGAAAAAAGCAACCTTTACTCTATGAATGTTGTTATAACCATCCAGTTTATTAAATGAACATTTTATTGAAGGACATTTATAAAATAAGATTACATAACATTAAATTTCATTATGTTTTATTCTAAAAAAAACATACTATCATTAGCTTTATAATTTATTATAGATTATAACACAAGTTACATTTTTAGGGACATTTAATTCAAATAATATTAATGTTAAAATATTTTAACAATTTTTAATACTCTTTTTGAAAACATTTCTTTAAAATATACTAGTTTATTATGGATGCTGTATGAATGTTATTTGTGATTTTTATATTTTATGTAAACTCAGCTGGAAGACATCAAAAGATATGATTGCAAATGACAAATCACATAGATAATTTTAATTGTTTAAATTATTATACGATTTATATATATTTTTAGAATTGCTTGGAGTTTTTAAATATTCATATTATGTTACATGAATAAATGAACATACCGATGTGTCAGTTAATAACAAACATAGGTTTTTCTTTTATTAAGATATATAAGCTATGAATAAATATATGCATATTTTTTAATATATTATAAATTTCATTATATCTTTATTAATTATCATAATTTTATATGATTCTTTACTAAATAAACCATATTATATTTATTTAAATATGTGATTATTGACCAAATATTTTAATCAAAGTCATTTGTATTTGTAGTTAAGTGTAAGTGTATACAACCTTTTCTTTTAGTAATCATGATTTGATAAAGGAATGTGTTAACTTTGTTTATTATTGCGAAAATTGCCTAGTTTATTTTACGATATTGTTAGTCTAAATCTATTTGAAATTTTTAGATAATAGTGACCGGGGAGTAAAAAATAAAACCCTGAATGTTTATATTTGTAGGATGTATTAAGAAGATAGGATAATTAGCACAGGCTTCTTCATACCTGCACTCCAATATGCAATGTGTAGGGGGTTTAGACTCAGATTTTCACATGACCATCAACTATCCACACTATCTTATACCGCTGTCACCCTTCATCACACATATTTTGAAAAGATAAACAATCACCAATATTAGTATTTTATGCTAAACCAGCACTCATCATTTGGTACAGATTATCATCTCCACATTTATATATAATCAATTATCAGATTAAGATAGCCAATCTTCCTACATTAATGGACATGCTTCAATTCACTCCATCCACAACATTCAGTCATCCATTTTCTTGAAAATCTGATGATGATATGCTCAAAGCCCTCATTATTCCCATCCTTCTTATCCTTCCAATGTTCACAATAAATTACTAAGAACTAACATATACAGGACATAATTAATTTACAAACATATACTAGGGATGGGTGGTTGTTACAGCTGTATGAGATAGCAATGATTGTTGAGGTCATGTGAAAAACCTGACTTTAAACACCTATATAATACATTCTGAAGTGCAGGAAGTTGTTTGCATAAAATCTCTATCTAGTACCTAATCATCCAATATTCCTAAACTAATTTGTAGTTTATGGCTTTTATCAGTGTGAATCCTTGGATCTGAGAGCACTGCACATAGATCTTAGAATTTAATGTAATCCTCTGGTAGCCACATTTTATTTTTATCTAACTATAAAGCTTTGAGTCCAAATTGAAAACACAATAATGTTTTCAAACTAATCTCTTTTAATTTGTATATATATATATATATATATATATATATATATATATATATATATATATATATATATATATATATATATATATATATATATATATATATTCCTTTCTGATGAAAACCAGTCCTCTGGTTGAAATATAATATTATTTCTTGGATTTATAAGTCTTTTTTTGTTTATATATATATATTGTAAATATCGATAAGTCGATATTTATATTTTAAAAATTTTTGTTATTTGTTATTAAAAAAAAAAATCTCTTTAAGTTGAAGTTTGCATATGAAATATTTAAATTTTTCTTTTATGTTTATTAAATATAGTTATTATTTGAAGTTATTATTTTATTTATATATATTGATAGTACATCAATATGAACATTTAATTATTAAAATAAATAAGGACATATAAATTGTTGATTAAAAAAAAATTATTTTATTTGCAATGATTACTAAATGTAATAAATAATTATTTATGTATATTTTTAAAGATGTCAAATTTTCAATTTAATATTTTATATATATATACTTGATATTTTATTTTTATTTTAATGTTAATTGTTTTAAAAGAGAACATATATAACATGAGTTTTAAAATAGTATCTGCTGGCGCATGGAACGATAGCAACAACAATAAAGAAGCCATTATCATTATATATTATTATTGGAATAGATATAGAACAAACAACTGAAGGATAAAATTTTGTTACACTCTATTTTTATAAAATTTACTATTCTTCAAAATACTGAAATAATATATATATATATATCTTATGGTAAATACATAAATTATGGCAGGCTAATCAAGAATCGCAGCCAGGAGGCTGCATCATCGCTTTCATTTATTCCAAGGCAATTTTCAATGGAACAACTAAAAAAAATTCAATGTATAAATTTTGTCGCGTCTGGAGTTGAAACTAGATATAGCTATCTTAAATGTATAATCATCAATCTAATCATAATTTGGAAGTAATTGGAATTAACATGCTGGATTTAACATTTTAATTGGTTTATTTATTTTTTTAAAAGGAAGGAAATTTTAAAACGGATAAAATATGCATATATCTAAGGATTAACAATTTTCTTTAATATAATAATTTCTTCGCCTTTCAATAGAATGCATTCTAATAATAAAAGTAAACGGATAAAAGAACTCATGGAATAAATTAACTTTTGGAAAAGAAAATTATCTAAATGAACTTTAAAAGGTATTTAATAATTTCATATATGTATGAATAATATATAAATATATTTTTGAGATTGATATATTTTTTTTTATTTACTTTTATTTTTCATTATAAAATACAACGTTTTATAAGTAGTCAATTTAATCATCTTGTTTTATAATAATATTAAACATATAACAGATGTTAGGATAAATATTTAAATAATTTAAAATCTTAAAATGTAATTTATAAGTTGATATTGTATATGAACTATTATATTTATATTATAATTATTAGGCAGAAATATGTCTTTATATATTTAATCTATATATACTTATTACAAGTATATATATACATAGTTATTCTTTATATTTATATTTAAAACATCAATATTATTTAAAGTTGAACTATAACATAAAATAAAGGATGTACTATTTGTTTTATAAATAATGCCTTTGTAATTATTTAAAAGAGCGATACTATATTATTCTTATTTTCTTTTAATGCCAAAGTTATTATGAAATTAATTGAATTTATAAATAATAAAAGATAATTTTATATTTCATTTATTATTTGGTTTGTAGATCACTTACACATATTATTATTCATTCAAATATTTAGAGATACATAAATTTACATAATTAGATGTGTATATTTGAATTTAGTAGAAGTCCCTTTGTTTCTGATATATATATATTTGATTAGTTATTCACATCATCTTTGAAAATAAATTATAAAAATAGATCTCATTGCTTTGCATGATTTTAGATTTGTTTTATGTATAGCTAGCTGGAAGTGCATTTAAACAATTTATTTAATTATAACCGGGATAATTTTGTTTTTCTTCATTCTTTAATTTTAATGGAATACCATATACGTTCCATTACATTTGGCTTGCCCAATCGTGGGGCTGCCTAATAGACGTTCCATTACATTTGGCGCAACAACTAGGGCTCGAAATAAGCTAATTAGGGCTTGAAATACCCCACATACCTGAGAGATGTGTAGTATATATATTTATGTGAGATATATAGTTTAAAGAAAGAGAAGTATTTTTGTGTGTTTAATTTTTTTTTTATATAAATGGAAATATTTTGGCCTTATGTTTAGATGGTGATTGTTACTGTTATTGTATTTTTTAATGATGAAAGATAAATATAGTCATGAAGCAGTTTAATTTCAATTTAAAAATTATATTGATGGTGTTAAAGTACGGCATAATAATTTTGTCCATATTTGGAAAGTTTATGTTGTAGAAAATCTATAATTTTGAAGGTTGGATGGGATATTTGATTGTTGGAGTTTGGTTGGTTCTGTTGCAAGTATTGATGTTGGATGGGGAATTTTTGTCATTGTCTTAGGGATGTAGTGCATTCATGTCATTTGTGATTGATTAATCTCATTCATTGCTCCAACCCAAATTTTGATGTTTATTATTATTATTATTTATCATGAAGCAGCTAACAGTGGTCCTGCCATGATTTTATCTTTAAAACTCCAGAGAGAGTAAGGTATAATTATTTTGATGTATGTATAATATTTGCCTCTAAGTCTCCTTAAGATGAGCAAGGAAATATTTTATAAGTAATAGCCCCTAAGACTTAAATATAAGCAGGGTAATGTAATAGTGTTTTCAGAAAATTATTATGGGTTGTAGTAAATTGGATAGAATGAAATGTGATAATCATCTAAGTGTTCATGAAGCATTGTATGCTTTGGGAATAATGATTGAATTCTTTTATCTACATCAAAGTTGTAAAGTGCTAATCAATCTTTTGGTTGTCAGTATCTATCAGATCTTTGGAGGAATAGATAAGTATATAACATAAATATATAACATTAAACTTAAGGACTAGATTAATTGATTATTGTTTGTAACCAATAATTTATTACATTGATTATTAATTAAGGTTTGAAAACAAATATATCAATGTTTCATTTTTCATTATAAATGACTTTTAAACATGAAGTTCAATTAGTGAATGTTTGTTGATAATAAATTGCATTAGTACAATTTTATTAAAATATTTCGGGCACAAAAGTTAATAATTAGTGAAGTGGATATTTTTTTTTTTTATGTATATAAAATGGTATTAAGTTTTAAGGTCCAGAAAATTTATAGGTATCAATTTAAGTATTTTATATTTAACTACCATTATTTTGAATGAGAAAGTTGTCTCATTATATTATCAAATTAGTTATTTTTAAGGCATGTGAACATTTAGTTGTATTTTTAAATATTTCAAGGTTATATTGAATTTGATATGAAGTATCCACATTTTAATATGATATAAGTGTAGAATATTTATTATCATTAAATATAAATGAATGTTATTTAGTGATATCAGTTGTTACTCCCTTTCTATATATATTTTAGAAAAATTTGTTGATATTATGGTGATAGATGAGATTTTTTTTTTAAGCCAAGAAGTTCATGAGTTCAAATAAGTAAAATTTAGATTGTCAGATAGCTATTATGTATTATAAGATTAAAAAAGGCTTGTATTTTTTTTTTTAGTTAAATAATTGCTTGTTGGAATAATGATTGGAGATGGTGAGCCCTTGATCTGTGATAATTACTATATAGAAATAAATATATATATATATTATATATAAAAAAAAAAATAAAATCCAAGATATATATATATATATATATATATATATATATCTTGGATTTTATTTTTTTTTTGTATATAATATTATAGTTCTAGTAATAATGGATAACAGTAGTGAAATGTCAGTTAGTGGTAATTTTGATGTAAGGAATTTAATGGAGAAACCAATAACTTCTGAGCTAGTTGCTGATAATCATCAAAAGGAGAATGAAGTGATAGTTGATAAATACACAGATAGTGGGTGGGAATCTATACATTGTATATTTGAGGAGAGAATCCAAATAATTGATAAATATATCGATAAGTTCAATAGGTTGATGAAAGAAGGGATACGGAAAATATGTCTTGAAGTAATTAATAAATCTGTTGAAGTGATTAGTACAGATTTGACAATGAATAAGGAACCCATTAATTTAATTAATAAAGATGTGATAGAAAATAAGCAAATTGTTGAAATAATAAGTAAAGAAAGTCCACAAGTTAGTAATGAAAGTGTTAACTTGTGTAGTGGTTTGACAGAAGAAAATAAAGATACTATCAAGTTAATTAATAAAGATGTGTATGATAATAAATCATCTGTTAATTTGGTAGATGATAGTGTTATGAGATTAGACACAAAAGTTGATAAAAAAATGGAAGAATATAAAGAACCCATAGATGTGACTAGTGAAAATATTAATGAAAATGAAGAGTGTGTTAAAATAGTTGATAAATCCTTAGAAATAAAATTAGATTCACAAAAGCAATCAGAAGAAGTAGAATTAAGTTGTGAAAGATTAAAGGACACTGTTGACAATTTAGCAAGTGGAAAGTTAGATTTTCAGTGGTTAGACATTGGTGCTCTAGAGTTGAGAGAGATGGAAATGCATTATGATAGAATGAATGAAAGTGTTCAAACTTTAAAAGTTGAATTAAGTTCACCAGAAAAGATTAAAATTAACTCTCAAAAATTACTAGAAAGAACAGAATGTGTTTATCAAAGTCAATATCAAGAACAGTATCATAGTAATTTTGTGTGGTACAAAGAAAGCATATTTTTATATATATTAGAACATGAATATTTGAGTGATAATTTGTACCATAACTGCAATAGAAAAGATCTATTTTACAAGTATACCAGTAGGACAAAATTCGTAAGATATATCTTATTGAAATTTGAGAGAAATAAAAAGGTATTCAATTTAAATATTAGCAGAAAGATTATTGATAAAGAAAAAGAAATTGGCAAAGCCAAAATTAAACTTAAAATGAGAAGTGATGATGTGATTAGTAAAGATTTTCTTCAAGAAAATATAGCTAAGGAAAGAGATTTAAATAAACCTAAAGTTAAATTGAAAAGACTTAATATAGAATAGGATGATTTTCAAAATGATTTTCAAGAGTTCTTTAATGTTAAAGTTGTATCAATGATTTGCGATTTTTAAAAGATTATTTAGCTTAGAAAGATTACAAATTTGAGAAGTTTTTCGATATCTCTTAATTAATTAGTTATTTGCAAAGACATTTTTTTTTCGGTGGATTAGAGGGTATTGTAAATATCGATAAGTCGATATTTATATTTTAAAAATTTGTTATTTGTTATTAAAAAAAAAAAAATCTCTTTAAGTTGAAGTTTACATATGAAATATTTAAATTTTTCTTTTATGTTTATTAAATATAGTTATTATTTGAAGTTATTATTTTATTTATATATATTGATAGTACATCAATATGAACATTTAATTATTAAAATAAATAAGGACATATAAATTGTTGATTAAAAAAAAATTATTTTATTTGCAATGATTACTAAATGTAATAAATAATTATTTATGTATATTTTTAAAGATGTCAAATTTTCAATTTAATATTTTATATATATACTTGATATTTTATTTTTATTTTAATGTTAATTGTTTTAAAAGAGAACATATATAACATGAGTTTTAAAATAGTATCTGCTGGCGCATGGAACGATAGCAACAACAATAAAGAAGCCATTATCATTATATATTATTATTGGAATAGATATAGAACAAACAACTGAAGGATAAAATTTTGTTACACTCTATTTTTATAAAATTTACTATTCTTCAAAATACTGAAATAATATATATATATATCTTATGGTAAATACATAAATTATGGCAGGCTAATCAAGAATTGCAGCCAGGAGGCTGCATCATCGCTTTCATTTATTCCAAGGCAATTTTCAATGGAACAACTAAAAAAAAATTCAATGTATAAATTTCGTCGCGTCTGGAGTTGAAACTAGATATAGCTATCTTAAATGTATAATCATCAATCTAATCATAATTTGGAAGTAATTGGAATTAACATGCTGGATTTAACATTTTAATTGGTTTATTTATTTTTTTAAAAGGAAGGAAATTTTAAAACGGATAAAATATGCATATATCTAAGGATTAACAATTTTCTTTAATATAATAATTTCTTCGCCTTTCAATAGAATGCATTCTAATAATAAAAGTAAACGGATAAAAGAACTCATGGAATAAATTAACTTTTTGGAAAAGAAAATTATCTAAATGAACTTTAAAAGGTATTTAATAATTTCATATATGTATGAATAATATATAAATATATTTTTGAGATTGATATATTTTTTTTTATTTACTTTTATTTTTCATTATAAAATACAACGTTTTATAAGTAGTCAATTTAATCATTTTGTTTTATAATAATATTAAACATATAACAGATGTTAGGATAAATATTTAAATAATTTAAAATCTTAAAATGTAATTTATAAGTTGATATTGTATATGAACTATTATATTTATATTATAATTATTAGGCAGAAATATGTCTTTATATATTTAATCTATATATACTTATTACAAGTATATATATACATAGTTATTCTTTATATTTATATTTAAAACATCAATATTATTTAAAGTTGAACTATAACATAAAATAAAGGATGTACTATTTGTTTTATAAATAATGCCTTTGTAATTATTTAAAAGAGCGATACTATATTATTCTTATTTTCTTTTAATGCCAAAGTTATTATGAAATTAATTGAATTTATAAATAATAAAAGATAATTTTATATTTCATTTATTATTTGGTTTGTAGATCACTTACACATATTATTATTCATTCAAATATTTAGAGATACATAAATTTACATAATTAGATGTGTATATTTGAATTTAGTAGAAGTCCCTTTGTTTCTGATATATATATATATTTGATTAGTTATTCACATCATCTTTGAAAATAAATTATAAAAATAGATCTCATTGCTTTGCATGATTTTAGATTTGTTTTATGTATAGCTAGCTGGAAGTGCATTTAAACAATTTATTTAATTATAACCGGGATAATTTTGTTTTTCTTCATTCTTTAATTTTAATGGAATACCATATACGTTCTATTACAATATATATATATATATATATATATATATATATATATATATATATATATATATATATATATATATATATATATATGAAAAGAAAGTTACTGTTAACACTAACTGAAATAATTATAGAAAATATACAAACCATTATACAATTACAAATATCCAGTATCATTTTAAGGTTTGCTATTATTGAGATATAGATCTTTAAACAGAGGGCGTTACTGGATATTTGTAATTGTATAATGTTTTGTATATATATATATATATATATATGTGTGTGTGTGTGTGTGTGTGTGTGTGTGTGAATTCAGTTCAGCATATATACTTTTTGACATCTTTGGATCTTTAGTAACAATATTTCAATAAGCATTTTGAGAAGGATTGTTATTAAACCATCAAACATCACATGATCACCTTAGTCTTATACAATCTATTTATCCCAGAGGCAACTCCCCTCATACAATAGATCACTCAGTGCAAATAACTGTATTCAATAGTATGATGGTTTATGTATAAAATTTATATCTAGTTAGTACTCATTCAGTATACTCAGACTAGTTGCTAACTTGTTGATTTCATCAGTGGCATGCCTTGATTATTGTATGGTTTTAACTGAGTGGTGCTACTGCATAAATAGATTAGCGTTTTAGAAAAACAAATTGTGTAAGTCTAAAAATGGTGATCATGTGTTTTTGCTGCTTTAATGCTATTCCTGCCAATAGGTTTATGGTTACTATAGTTATTAAAGAAGCAAAGACACTAAAACAAACGGATGATGAATAAGTGCAGATATATACAACTATAAAAGCTAATGAGCTCAGTTTAAAAACATTATTGAGTTTTCATTTTGTGTCAATGCTTTGTAGTTATCTAGAAAGTAAATAGTGTTTGCTGGTCCTGCATTGGATAATAAGATCTTGTTGCAGTTTTTTCAGATCCAAGGCTCCTCACTGATGAAAGCCATACAGTAGATACTAGTCTAGGAATATTGGATGAGTAGGCACTAGATAGGTATTTTATGCACAAACTTTTCTGCATCCATTGATTACTTTGATTTGCAGTGAGTGGCACTACAATATGGAGAGTTTTGCCTCTGTAAAAAAACATGTTGTGTAAGCCTAAACAATGATGATCAAATGATGTTTGATGTTTTTATTATTATTGATTATAATTCTAGGAATTATATTTCGGTTTATATATATATATATATATATATATATATATATATATATATATATATATATATATATATATATATATATATATATATATATATATATATATATATATATATAAACCTTCATCTACAATTTGATCATATGAGATATTAAGACTTATTTAAATTAGATTGCCTATTTACAGGCAAAGGAAAGGCAAGTATTTTAAGTTTTTATGGTTAAAGTGTTTCTAAAAATAGCTACAAAACAAAAGAAAATGTGTCTGTTGGCTTAATCAATAAATGATAAATAATATTTTGTTTTCCACTCGGTGGTATCGTGCTTTACCTATATAATATGCCTATGCAAATCATAGATAAAAAACACATACTATAGAATTATAAATATATGTCGCATAATTAGCGCAATATATATATATATAGTTAATAATGTATCTCCTTTTTTGATTTTATTTAAATTATATATATATATATATATTTCTCTTTTCCATCCCCTGATTTAGATCAGATGTGTTTAACCTGTAAGAAATCAACAACATATATGAAGTTTAGTAAAGTGTGATTAAAAATAATAATAATCCTTACTTATTCAAAAATAATCCTAGAAATTATCTTTAATTTAAATCAAAAGTCATTTATTTAATTAATTTTCAATTATTAGATAAAATATGATAAACACGTTTTGAGTTTTTTATTGTGACAGAGCATTGGTATATTTTTATTAAAAAATGGCATAGAAATAACATGTATGTAAAACATGTAACTAATATTTTTTTAAAAAAAATTAATAAGGAAATGAATTAAACTAAAATGTCTTCTATATAAATCAAACTACAAAATTTGCTATATTTTAACAATAACATGACTGGCTGAATTTAGATAAACTGATCAAGTTTTGCCAACGAGAATTCAAGTTGCTGATAAACTTCTCAACTATCTACAATTAAAATATATCAGAATGATTAACCATGACAGTGTAAATGATAGCTAACAGGTCAGCTTATTTAAATTATTTTCTATTGTTTATAATCAGTTAACATTAAACAAAATATTTTAATCTCATTGCTTATTTGGATGATTATATTATATGCGCATCATGAATTGTTATAATAATTTAAGTTATAAAATCTTACATTCATAATTTTATCAAATATTATTATATTATGCATATGCATAATGAAATGCTGTATTAATGTGTTTGTGTGTTAATGGGTGAATAATAAGGAATTGATTACCCTAATTGAACTTATGTTATCAATAATGTTCCCACTATTTAATTTGTTTATTATTAAAGTATCAATAATAATTGATGAAGAAAATAACACCTAACTAAAAGAAAACTATTTTCTGACTTACATAGCCAATGTTGGATTGTTAGATTGTTATTTGCTCCAATTATTATTTCTAGATTTTGATGTTGAATAGACATATTAAAAAAATCTAAATATTATAACTTTGGAACAACGTTTGACATAGGATGTAGAATTTAGTAACTTATAAAGAATATTCTAATTAAAACTCTACATGTCATGCTTTTAAAAAAATATCTCATATATTCATAGAGCCCTGACAAGAGTCCATTAATTTGGGAGTATTCACAATAAGTGGAAACAAAAAGGAATACAACCAAACATTCAATGTTCTCTGTTATAATTTTAAAAAAAAAATTTTTGTGTGTGATGTACATCATGTGTTAAAAGATTCACTATATTTAATTTATGGGCGAATACAAACTATATCCAAAATAATGTGTACTTTAATTTAATGTTTATTTGAATAAAAATGTATTTTATTTTGATTTATTTCCATATGAACTTTTATATGTAAAGATCATGATTATGTATTTTACTATGCTTAATGATGATACATTAATTTAAATTCAATGGATTTAAGAGATAATTGAAGGAAAAACACTTGCAAGAGTTAGGAATTATTAGTGAATTTATAAGTTGTATCAACACCATATGAATTATTCCTATAAGTTTTCCCAGGGTTATGTGTCTATATTTATGTCATATTTATTATACTGTTATATGCTCATATTTTAGCAGAGTCGGTCATTATCTCAGTCATTCTTTATTATGAAACCCTTCTTCATTATGTCTGAACTCATGTCTGCTACACTGCTGGTGTTTTTTGAGTTAGCATAAAAAATGAGGAGGATGATTTTACATTGTGATTTGAAGTAAATATTAATATTACTTTGTAATGTTAAATGCCATTAGTCTCTGCTGGTGGGTAATCAACAGAATAATTATTTGCCATTATCTGTATTTTGCACTCATTCCTGCACTTGTGGTTAATGTGTGGAATTGTGTGCCATTATAGTTGTTGCTTGATGGTAGTCTAAAAATCCACAGGGCATTCAGTGCTGAGTTATTCCTAAGTGTAGATGAATGCAACCACAGGAATGTCATTTTCCTTCATAAATATAGGTTTGCACAAAATCTTTATGTAATATGATGTTAAAATTATCTTCCTTCATTTATGGACACAACCTCTAAGTTCATTAATAATATATAGAAGGACATCCTTTCTAAATGGTCTCCATAGTGTATTATATGTTTGTTTACAAAATATTTTCACTGAATTGAGGTTTGAATCTCAACTTTGGTTCAGTATTTTATTTTGGCTAACTCTCACAAATATGTCATTACTTATTGATTATTATTATAAGTTTACAGTATAGGTTCATTGGTTCTGGAATCGACACTTTGGATATTATGTGACTAGATGTTGAACTACATTCTCTTTCTTCAGGGCTTAAATTAAGTCTATTTATAGTAACATCTAGTAATTGTGTTTATTAAAAAACCTGTGTATATTATCCATGTACTGAAGCAAAGAGATAGAATGGTATTTTATTTATTTTGTTTAGTTTATTTGTTTAATTATATTAAAACATTATATAATCAACTACTTAGTAATGATAAAATAGTAAATAAATGTTAACTCATAATATAATTTACTATGCCATTGCTATTTGTTACTCACAATAAACATAAAACTCTACCAATTGAGTATACCATACATTAGAGCACATATTGTCATTAATATGACATATAAGTCTTACTAATATTCTGGGGAAATATTTGAGTGTTTTTGTTCTCCGATAGTTTCGAGATGTATGGGATACAATAAAATAGATTTCCCTCTTCCATCACTTTAGCTTTGCTTCGTTAATTCGGGAATATAATACAATATTGATTGTTTCTATAAATGTTTATAATATTAGCCTCAAAATTCATAGATAAATTTACTACATAATGATATGATAGAATTCAATCTCTTAATGCTATGATTGGCAATTCATCAAACATAATAAGATTCTCACTGCAATTTATTTAATTATAAATTTAAATTAATGAGGAAGGAACACAATTTTTTCTAAACTTACCTATTATTGCAAAGCATATATCTCACCTAGCATTTGTACCAAAATCCTGAGTATATCTGAGCCATAATAAACGATGTTATAGTGATACTTACAGATATTGCTTTCTTGTTAATAACTTGTATCTAACATGTGACAGGTAGTATAGACTTCAGGAATTATATATGTCATTCTGAAAAAGTAATTTTTAATAGTTTCATAGATTATACCATATTGTCCATGCTCGGCCATAAGGTCTCTTGCAAATGAAAATCGCAGATTACGGTTTTGAATGATAATAAAAATTACATAGTTATAATTTGTCTTAGGTGATCTAACGTACTTTCGCATACTGCTACAATGGGTCTTCATGGTGTACCCTGGCTGTGACCAGATTAGATCATAACAATTTCATGCTATACCATTAATTTTGTCTATTGTGATCTGATCAGACTTTTCGATATATATATATATATATTGTACCATGCTCTTGTTTATTATATATTAAATTTTGTGTTTATCGTCAATGGTGATGTATATATTTTGATTTTCAAATATCAATTAAGTTAATATATTGTTAATTTTTTTTCACTAGGTATATAGGGAAAATATTCCATTTTTTTATTTTTACATTTTACAAATATGCAATGTATTGCCATAACAGTAAATTTTTATCTTAAATATTTTTTTGATATTTAATGTGATACTATTGGATGTCAAATCGATGATAGAATTAAAAAAAAACAACAACTATTAAACAATTCCGAGTAAACTGCAATAAAATCTGGATTGTGAAGTTTACATAAGTGTACTTGTCCAGAAACAACTAAAGATTTACTTTATTTATAAAAAACAGAATTTGCCGATACATTATTTTACAAGACTGTAAACAAATTATATACAACAATATAAGTACGATATAAGTAAACAAAATCACATAATAGTATAACATATAAATGAAGAAATAAATCTTTAACTAAAAAGCTTCATGATATTTAATGCATTGCAATTTATAAATACTTACACAATGAATGCTGAAACTCTTTGTTTTCTAATGACCATACAATCCTAGTTTTATTTCTAGTCTGCATTAAAATAAATGGTTAATGTTAATTAACTGTGAAATGCAAACTTCTGAAGAAAAACAAACAAATACAATCTAAACTATTGCTATATCATTTTTGCTATCATATCAACTTCTTTATTTACATGTTTTGTGGCAGGCAATTTTTAATTTTACATTTAAAACTGGTTCAGTTTTTATTGAACTATTACTTCTTTATAATAACACTTAGTTCTTTGGTATTTTGTCAAAGTTAATTAGCATCAAATTCATTTAGAAAATTTTAATAATGCTCCCATTTCAGTGATACTGAGTGATAAATATTTTTTCCACCATGTAAATGAGATTTAACACTTATTATAATAACATAAATATTTTTTAATATAATAAGAAACGTTTACATTTTTTTGGTTAAAACGTTGTGTTCATTAATTTTGAAGACTAATCTTTCATTACAGAATTTAATTTTAATTATTTATTTAGTAAAGAAAAAATATATCGACAAAATTATTTGCATTTTTATGTAATTAATTTCTAAAACTTTTTGTGAAACAAACCAAGAAAAAAAAACCTTTGTTGCTATAGTTTTTATTTGATAAATAATTTAGAAATATAAAGTTATTAATTTAGAAATAAAATATTTTAATTAAACACACTAATTTGTAAAAATAAATGCAAAATTGATTTGGTATAACCCTTACTTTAATTGTTTACACGTTATTTAGTATTTTATAAAATAATAATTAATCTTACTTCTTTATCTCTCAAAATAAATGTATATCCTGGACCATTAACATTGTTACAAACATTAAAAAAAATGTTAAATAGATCTTTGTGGTATTTTACTGTCAAAACATTATTTTAATTATACATATACTAACAGATGCTAATATTTTCCATATAAAAACACACACATATTACACAAACACCGAGTAAAATATGAGATAGTAAGATATGCAGAGAGATTATAAATAAATTGGTTATCACATGGATGGATTAATAGATAGATACGTATATACGTCGGTACGTAGATATATAGCTAATTAGATAGATAAATATATAGATTATTAAACTTTCCCTTCATTAATCTTGGACAGCCGTTACTACTACTACTACTACTACTACTACTACTACTACTACTACTACTACTACTACTACTACTACTACTACTACTACTACTACTACTACTATTATTATTATTATTATTATTATTATTATTATTATTATTATTATTATCACGGATAAGTTGTCTTTATTCTTCATTTCTATTTAGTTTTTCAACACAATGAATCTCAAATTTGCCTGAAGGTATGAGATGATGTTATATCTGATGCGATAATATCTTGGACTAATTTCATCATTTATCAGTAAATGTTGAATGTATAAAAAATACTTAAACTTTTTTTAAATATAAACAACTTGTTAGTAATAACACACAAATAAACAACAAAGGTTAATAATTGTACAACTTTTTGAGTAGTGCTATTGTATACTCTTCTTCAGGTGTTGCTAGCATTCCCAGTGACACCATTCCCATATGACCCCACTTTAAATATCAAATTTAAGGCATACACTACACTAACTGATATATCCTACATTTGTCTACTTTTGATATTCCAGACTCTGAACGTGGTTAGACCAGTAACACCTGAGGAATTGTGTTATTACTAACCTGTGTTGTCTATTGGTGTGATATTACTAACAAGTTGCTTGTATTTAAAAAGTTTAAATAAAAAGTTTACAATTTTCTACACATTTGACATTTATTAAGAGATGATGGAAATAGTCCAACACATTAGCACATTGAATCCTAATTTTTTTATAAACAATTTGTCCATTTTCCTTTTATTGTTCCCAAACAGAGAGGAGTTTCACAATTACTTATTTTTATGGGAAACTTCTTAACCGTTAATTGATGCTATCTTTTGTGTTCAACCAGTATTTAATTACAGTGTGTTAATAAAATTAATTTGACTCTAATATGATTATAAATTATTTGTAATAATCTTAGTAAAATTTAATGTAAAGCTATTATACTTTTAATAATTCAACTGAATAAAATATTCATTTATATTTATAAAATATCTTATCAGTTTTGTTTTCTTTATATTATTAATATAATTTTTAAAGATGATAAAATATTGTATTCATCGTCTGATTTTTTTTGTTTTATTGTTATAAAATAATAAAAATAACACTATTTATCTCATATACCTTGGACTTTATTTTCTGGTAAATTTATTTATGCTTTCAATCAATTAAATGTCTTACTTTTTAGAAAGAAATTGTTCTCTTTACACAGCCTACAGTGTATGACAATGGTGTTTTCTTATATATATATATATATAATAGATCGGAATATATATATATATAACTATATTGTCATATATTTAAACTTTGTTTTAGTATTTATTATATATATATATATATATATATATATATAATAAAATACTAAAACAAAGTTTAAATATAAAATTTAGTAAGAGTTATTGGATCAAGTATATTTTAAACACTTTCATGTTTTAATCATGTTTAGTCTGCTGAGAATAATAATTTGTTGCTGATTTAAATGTTGACTTATTCTTGGTTCATTACATGTTCATTTTGAATAACAAATTATACCTCTTCTATTTTACATTTGCATTGTTCCCTGATCACAATTATGGCCATGCTCTCTTACATGATTATGAAAGAAAGAGGAATTAAGAGCTTGGGACATAAACATAATTTCTTTATACTTTAATGGATGTTGAGTTACTCTAGAAGATTTACATGGTCTAACTACAAAATACATGTGGACATTCTTTTTGCAATATTTTACTGCTTAGGCCCCATTGACCTTGTCTAATATTAAAATTTTGTTCTTTGTCTTTTTAATAATTTTGTTTAAATTTATTGGGATTTCTAATCTGACATTAAATTTGTTGTGCATATTTATGCAATTTTATTAACACTAAGTGATAAATATGGTAGAGGAATCCAGCTTTTATTGCTATAATAGTACGTTTTATTAATTATTTTGTTTTTTAATTGCTATATATCTCGATTATGTGCGTTCTGTAATAGCCTGCTTTTAGAAGGCGGCCAATTATTTTGAATATTCTTAATATAATCATATTAATATTGACACAAATGTTTTATAAATATTCAGAAATTCTTCTTATAATTCATATATTTGCAAATGTAAAGACTTCAAATATCTTCCTATTTTAATATGTAAATATTATAGGAGGTATTTATTTTAAAATTATGTAGAATGCTACACATATATATTGTTTATATTGGACGTACTTTGTTTATAGTTCTATATATAATCGTTGGTAAAATAGTGGTCCGTTTTGTTTTACATGTGGATTCAACAAAAATAGTATTAAAAAAGCTACAATTTTAGCGGTGAATATTATCGATGCTATTGACAGAATACTAAGATTTATTATTTGTATGATTTTAAAACATTTTTAATATACCTATATTTAAATGAATTAGTACATCTTTAATATATATATATTGATGAATAGCTAACTAAAGTTTTTTTTTTGCTATTTGTCTCAATTAAATCTTACTTCATCAAATGACAACAAGGTCAGTTGAAATTACCTCTAGCGTAGAACTCGATTTACAATTAAATAATTCAAGCAATGTTCATATATTATATGCAAATATATATGTTATATAACATGATTAAAACAATTTCTAAATAATTTATTACAATAAAGAATAATTAATGATTTGGAAAGCGGTCTCGTCTGTTATCTTGTGTTAACATTTGTAGAGGTCCCTGCGGTCTCATCTAGGCGCATAGTCTTAAGGTTAAAGCTTTAATATATATATATATATTAATTACAATAAAGTATATATATATTCATATATATATATATATATATATATATATATATATATATATATATATATAAGTCTCTAAATCTTATCAGTACTTCCGACTAATTCCTCAATCAAATTTACTGCCATTAAACTCAAAACACAACACAGAAGCAAACGTCATCATCTCAAATTCCATGAATCAATAATTTAACTTCATCCACTTGTCTATTAATTATATGCATTTTATTTTATATTTTAAAAGTGACTCCTCATTTTTCTTTTATTATGATTTTTTTAATGAAGAATCATAATGCTTTCAATATCAAAAGTAAAATTACATTTATATGTCCTTTCATTATCCAAAAATACTGAAGCAACTATTAAGTCATTATTATTTTTACTTTTCACACACTTGTATAACAAGTCATGCTCCTTTAATTTGTTTTCATATTTACACCTCAATTATCCTATATATGATAACATTCATCCATGAATTATTGATACACAATACTACTTTTCTACTTGACAGGTATGATATTTTTTTAGAATTATTCATTAACTTATTAACATTATCTGTAACCCAAAATAAAACATTAATCACATCCATTTATGCATCCTTAAAAATCCACTTGAGCTTTAGAAATATATGGAATAAATATTCATTATTTATTATCAATCTTCAATTTCTCTAAATCATTATAACTATTTTTAAATTAACATAAAATACTGTTAATCTATTCAATTTTATACCCAACTTCAACCAATGTCTTGACAGATATATCGATATTTATTTTAATTTATCATACTTGTAAGAACAAAATTTTTCATTACAAAATAATAAAGATCTCAAAGTTTCTATCTTATGCATATTTTGATACTTTTGATTTACTCATTATATATTCCCTTTTTATCAATGCTTTAAACATAAGTTTATCTCCTGTAACGATTATATCCAAATACTGAATATTTTTGTCCTGTTTTTTTTCAATAGTACATTTGAAGACATTATAATGAATTAACCCCTCTAAAAGCAAATATAGTATTAAAATTTCCACAAACAAACACTTTATCCACATACCTTTAGTAAATTTTAATATATATGAAAATACATTTCTTTAAAATACTACTCCCATTTATAGACAAAATAAAATTAAAAACTTGTGCTACAGCAGGCAGACCTATAGGCATTTTTTTTTTGTAATGAAAAATGTTGTCGTTATCAGTGTCACAAAAAATATATTACTACATCCAATTAATAAACAATATTCATTCCATACTATTTATTTATTGAAAACACAAAAATTTTTGAATTTGCATTTTATTTAAACAAATTTTATATTAAAATTGAAAATAAATTCTGCAATTTGACGTTTTAATAAAATGAACAGAAATTATTTATTGCATCATTTAAAATCTCACATAAAATTTTAACTATTGAATATGGTTATTTATCAGGTATAATATTAATATTAGAATACTAGTATAATTTAATATATTAGGAGTTTAGATGCAATTGTAAATGATTTTAACTCACACTTTGAATCACCCTTGAGTTATAGACTTTATTTTGTGCAAGCTATACACATGGCATGACACATGTGTAAAATATATATGATTCTCATTATATGTATTACATAATGAACGGACCATCATCAATCATCAATTTGTGCAGATCATCATCTTATATATATATATATAATTTTTTTGGGGTCATCAATTTGTGCAGATCATCATCTTATATATATATATATAATTTTTTTGGGGTAAAACTGTGTATTATTTTCTATTATATACTGATATTTTGATGAACTAGCATCCATCATTTTCAAGGTAAACTGTTGTAAGAAAATTTATTGTACCTCATAGTGTAACATGAATGAGTGTGAGATGAAACATGAGAAATAGCCTGAAATAGTTTAATTTTCAGAATATGAGGTTTATAACACATATATTTTTCTTAGTTTTACTACCCATTAATCTAAAGTCAATATTAGAAGACATAGATAAAATGAGAGGTTTCCATATGGCAGGAATATATTGTGCTCAATCAACTCTATTTAAACCAGTAGGTCTCTTTACTATTTCAATCGATACTCTCATCGTTCTTGAATCATATCTCTCCAAATAAGCAAGCATTTTTGCATTGTCAAATGAGGTTTGTGAACAATTTCTAAAAAAATGGAACGTAAAAACTGATGGGTTAAATTTTTGATTCAAAGCATTTTTATGTTCCTTAATTCTGACATCTATTCATCTATTTGACTGACCAACATAGCTTCTTGAGCCATGCAATCATGAAACTTCATAAACACTTTGATGTTCCAAAAATATTCTCTATTAATGTTTATGTAAAAATATCACCAATTTTCTTGTGAGTAGAAAAAGTAGTCTTTATATTAAAACAAGATGGACTTCTACTGATTTTATCAGTAACCTGTTTAATAGAGAGGAACATCATTTTATTAAAAGGTGAATTGTCAATTCTATCCTCTTTTTTCTTTTAGTATCCATGCTATATAAAGCCTTACATATGATGTTTTTATTATAATCATTAGAAAGTAGAAATTGACTAGAGCTTACTCAAGAAATAGAACTTACAAAAAATATTATACTTTCTAATGATTATAATAAAAATATCATATGTAAGGCTTTACATACCATTGAAACTAAAAGAAAAAAAAAGATGATAGAAATGACAATTCATTTTTAATAGAATGATTTTACCTTATATTAAAGGGGTTGCTGATAAAATCAGTAGAAGACTATCTTATATTAATATAATGACTACTTTTTAAGTGTCATGAAAATTGGTGATTTTTACATAAACATAAACACAGTATATTTTTGGAACACCAAGGAGTTTATGAAATTCCAAATGTGTGTAGCTCAAGAAGTTATGTTGGTCAGTCTAGTTGATGAATAAGTGTAAAAATTAAGAAACATAAAAATGTTTTTAATCAAAAAATTAACACATCAGTTTTCACATCTCATGTTTTTAGAAATTGGTCACAAATCTGACTTTGACAATGCAAAAATGCTTGCTCATTTGGAAAGATATGATTTGAAAACCATGAGATAGTCAATTGAGATATTAAAGAGAACTACTGGTTTAAATAGAGCTGATGAAGCACAACATATATCTAGCCATATGGAAATCTATCATTTTATCTGTGTATTCTAATATTGACTTTAGAGTAATGAGTCGTAAAACTAAGGTCAATATACATTGTGATAAACCTTATATTCTGAATAATAACCTATTTCAGGCTGATTCTCATGCTTTATCTCGCACTCATTCACATTGAAGTTTGAAATTAAAACAAATTTCCTTTTAAAAGTTTACCTTGACAGTGGCAGATGCTAGTTCATTGAAATATTGGTATATAATAGAAAATAATACACGATTTATATATATATATATATATATATATGTATATATATATATATATATATATGTATATATGTGTGTGTGTGTGTGTATTCTCAGGGCTTGCTTTATATTACGATAGCAAATCTTCAAATTCCAATGGACTGACTTTGTAAATCAAATATTTAAATTTTATTAATCATATCATTATTACTACTGTAAAATAACAAACGTTTCTCCTATAATTACAAAGATTGTAATATCTTTATTTTTACTAATATTTGTATAATATACATTGAATAGAAACCTTTCATATCTGATAATGATTGACTATAACTGTAACTAGATAAAATGTGAATGTATACTTATTTAAAATATTATAATAGTCACCATATATATATATATATATATATATATATATATATATATATGGTGACTATTATAATATATATATATATATATATATATATATATAAGATGGTATGTATTAATTATTGTAAAAATAAACGCGGAATTATCATGGTGAAGTAATTCAAATTACTTTTTAAACTTTCTTCTAATGGAAATAAAATTCAAGTACAACAGAAGTTAAACGTCATAATTTCATATAGCAATATTCAAAAAATTGAATGTTAGTTCATAGTTGATTAATAAAAGGAACACTAATTTCGTTTATCAATATTGAGTACTTAATTATTTTTTATAATTGTTACTGAGGAATTTTAACATTTTTCATACAGAAATTAAACGTAAACACAGTTTGTTTCTTAATCAAAGAAAAAGATGTCTATATTACATTATTATTCCCTTATTTTTTATATGTTTATTAACTTATTTAAATTGGGAGGTGTATAAAATCCATGTTCTCCTATGTTTATTTAAATATATTATAAATTTTCTTATTGATTAGACATAAAAGGTATTGATATCCATACTTTCTTATTGCTCATAAATTGATTTTTTTTTATGTTATTTGATTTTTTATCATAATTTTTACTTGTATTATAAATAATGTTATAACCATAACCAATGTCTAATATTTCATTCGTAAATATATTTATATTTTTTTGTTTTATCTGATATATATATATGCAAAGATAATTATTTTGAAATCAAAAAGACTATAAACACAATAACTTCTGTGATAATGACGCCATTGAATTATATGGAATATATCCTCTTTTTTTCAGTAGGAATAATTAACCTATAATAATCCCAATGATTTGCATTTCTATTTATTTTAAGAACAAAAATTTCAAAGACATTAATTATTCATCTCTTTTAATCCATTGTATATTTTCTATTTTATTTACTTACTTAAATAATTTATTAATTGCCTCTTTTTACCACATATAAACACATCATCTACGTATATATGATATGATGTAATTTCATCCTTATAACTATTTGTTTTTTAAATGTTATTTTTATATGTTGATAACATGTAATTATATCTTTGTTACTATAGAATGACGCCGTGGCCAACTATTATCCATTTTATATAAGTCATTATTAAATATGGCATATATATTTATATCAACGAAATTTAGTGTATTCATTAGAAACATTATCATTTTCAAGGTAACCTTTTTTTTAAAAAAAATATGATGTATCTTATATAATTTCAATTGATTTTACTCTATCAATAGATCAATAAATTTCACTCCTATTCAATTTATAAATAACATCATTTTTATCACATCTAAAATTACAAATAATTGTAAATAATTCGAAAAATAAAAATGAATTTCTGAACCAAAGTTCTATAGTATATAAATTGATATGTGTATGTGGAAGTGCTTATTTTCGTGAATAACATTATACTTTAGAAAAAAGAACTAGAGAACATATGCAGTTACTAAAAAGAGTTCATAATATTCATTAAGGCTGTAGCCTCAAGCACATGCGTATAAAATGTGATAGTAGGGACCTCTACAGGTCTTAAAACCACAAGCTTGGTCACTGGAAGAAAAGAGGGGAACCCTTCTTTACTTCAACCTACTCTCTATTTAAATAGGTGAAGCTGAAGCGGTTTGATCTGAGAGTGTGAAGCTATTTAATACTTCACTAATTAAGTCCACATTGAATCTAAACAAAATATTAATGGAAATAATGATATATCAGTATCAGTTTTCTGTAATCATAATAAAAAATGACAATTGGGATTTGAATTTACTTATGAAAATATACAGTTGTTATATTTTTAAAAATAATAACAAATAACAAATAATGGAGATGATATTAATATATAAATATAAAAATTGCTTAATAAATCTACAGGCTGCAAATGTAAAAAGTAATGAATTATGGAGAAAGCTAAAATAGAAAGTGATTGTCTTTGATGATATCTTGCATGTTTTGTTTTAAAACTTTAAAATTTAGTTAACAAATACTAATTGCATAATTGAAAGTGCTGCTATATGGATTACAAGTTTGAATTTATATTACTGTATTTTTTTTTTTTTTTAATATAATGATAACACTATCTCAAGGTTCAATTTATATTTATGTAATCGTTAAACGCCAGTCAACATTTAAACTACCCCAATATCCATGACAATAAACAACTTAAAATTCTTGTCAAACAACCTCCTTTTCATGATTAAATTGGAATCCCAACTTTATTTATGATTCAATATATTTATAGATACACTAAAGATTGTTCCTTGACAACGGACGTTGAAATTATTGATATAAAAGTTTAAATTAACCTCTTTAAACAGATAAATATAACTTGTTCTGAATGCATTCTCATAAATAATCAATTATAAGATTGCAAATTGCAAGTACAATTATCAACTTACATTTCAATTTGTAACGTTATAATTGATTATTTATTAGTCTGCATTCACAGTTTATATTTATCTGTTTAAAAAAGTTTATTTAAACTTATTTGAGCCAATAATTTTAATCTATGTTGTCAAGTTACAATTTTTAGTGTTTACATAAATAGATTGAAATTATTGATTGTTATTGATATATGAATTGTGTAAGTGTTGACTGTTTTTAATGATTACTTATAATCCAATTTACCCTTAAGTCTTATTACATTTATTATTTAAATAATATTTTGAGTGCAATTAGGAAACTACAATTACGATTTGTATGGTGGTAATTGACTATTAATTTAATTGACTATTAATTTAAAGTCAATATTAGAAGTCATAAATAAAATGAGAGGTTTCCAAATTGCTGAAATACATTGTGCTTCATCAGCCTTATTTAAACCAGTAGGTCCCATTAATATTTTGATTGACTCTCTCATGGTTCTCAAATCATATCTCTCCAAATAGGCAAGCATTTTTGCATTATGAAAGTCAGATCAGATCTGTGACCAATTTCTAAAAAATGGGGAATTAAAAACTGACGTGTTAATTTTTTGATTAAAAACATTTTTATGTTCCTTAATTCTGATGTTTATTTGTCTATTAGGCTGACCTACATAGAATCTTGAGCTCTTCTAACATATAATTTCATAAAAACCTTGGTGTTCCAAAAATATTTTGCCTTTAGGTTTATGTAAAAATCACCAATTTTTCCAGTAGAAAAAGTAGTCTTTATTTTGAAAGAAGATTGTCTTCTACTGATTTTATCAGTAACCCCTATAATATAAGGTAAAATTACTATATTAAAAGAGGAATTGTCAATTTTGCCCTCTTTTTCCTTTTAGTATCAATGCTATGTAAAGCCTTATGTATAATATTTAATTATAATCATTAGTAAGTAGAATATTTTTTGTAAGTTCTATTTCTGGAATAAGATGTTCTTTATCAGATAAATTATAAGCTCTAGTCAAAAAAAATTTGCTACAGAAAAAAATTGAGCAGGATGATGATGAGAATTAAAATTAAGATATATGTTTGTAAAGGTGGATTTTCGATGAACTGATATTCATAATGTTTCATCACATTTATCTACATCATACAACCGTGAAAATATTATGTAAATAATAATAAATACATAGCATTCTTACTACTTTAAAATAATAATCAATTTAATATAATGCTAATAAATAAATCCTAATCTCTTTGTTCATATAATATAACTATAATAATGTCAGGTTCTTTAAACTAACTCTAATCAACTTATAATCTTTTGTAGTCATGTATGATAGTGGATTTTGTATCACCCTCAACTAAACAGAACTAATAATAATAATAATAATAATAATAATAATAATAATAATAATAATAATAATAATAATAATAATAATAATAATAATAATAATAATAATAATAATAATAATAATAATAATAATAATAATAATAATAATAATAATAATAATAATAATAATAATAATAATAATAATAATAATAATAATAATAATAATGTAAATTATCAATCTTATCTATGTCAATGTTATGGTAACTATTAGTAATAATAATAATAACAATAAATAATATAATATAATTCTTTCGTTTTCATTTGGCATTTTAAATAGAATGTGGTATAATCTGATAATCTGAGAATATGTGGCATAAATAATATTATAATTCTATGAAATAAATTATATAATTAATTATGATCATAATGATAATAATAATAATGTAAAATGAAATTTCTCAAATAAATCATATTCTGAAGCAATGTAATTTCTTATATAAATAATAATATTCATACTGTGCAAATATGTTTGATTTGACCTCTGGAAATCATGTATTTGTAATGAAAAGAATCAATACGATACAAAGTTTTATAAAACAACTTTTATAAAGTTTATTATAAATTTTAAACAAAAGAAAAAAAAAAACATGTACAATATTTACAGTTCCATCTTAGATAAACTACATACTTCTTCATTTTAAAATAAAATAAAAATAATAAAATATCTACAAGTACATAAGCCTTTACTCCGACTTATAACTTTTCATATTTCTTCACCATAAGAATAACAATATTACTTCTAATTACGTATGCAATTATCGTTTACTATAATATACACTAATTGACATGCATTAAAATATGTTTTCCATAAGAATACACAAAAATATGAAAACATAAACTACTGAGATGACATCTATTTTTGATATATCTTCATAGATTTTGTAATCAAATAATTAAACTTCTACTATTATAGTGCTGAAATTATTCAAAAATATTTATTTCGGTTATTAATAAATAAATAGACTTAAATAAAATAATATGATTAACATACTTTTATACATCTTGCTTGGCATTACTCTAATAAAAATCTCTATGTGTATGTTTTATGCGTGTTCTAAATATAAAATAGTATTCACAAAATAAAAATACTTGTTCTATTTTATGTTGTTTCTCTGGATGTTTTATTTTTTAAAAATATGCATTACCATGTATAATTAAGATATTCAAATTATACAAAAATCTCATGAATAATTTATTATCACTATATATATATATATTTAAAAAAATAGTTTAATAAAATACGGAAATATTTACGATTATTTATCCTTATAGTTTCAGTTTAATTTCAATCTCATTTGTATTTGATCTCAACATAGACCAAAGCAAGAAAATCTATCTTACTTTCTTTTAGAAATAACGATTCTACAATTCCCGAAATTAATTAGTATTCTCCTTCATAGATAGAGTTCTGTATGATGCAATAACTTTTGAAATTACGATAGCGATTCGATGCGTAGGCATGAAGAACTAACTAGAGATTGACTCAATAGTATAAACATATATAGGATAATCAATATGACAACAGTGCATAAAAAGAAGCATGACTTTTCTGTATAATGGCATCCACTATATAATAATGTCCAGGTTATTCATTCAGCTCCCTCGAACATTAAAATAATCAATACTAAGAAAGACACTGCCCATGGAAAACATACAAGTCACAGGACTTCGTTATCTATACATGCATAAACTACTAAGATAATAAAATTACTTTTTATTCCCCCAAAAAATCCTACATATAAGCATCCCTTTGATTTCTTTTCATAATCCCAAGGTCACCATCACCTTAAATTTTCATAATAGATTTATCATTCTACATTGCAAAAATTATCAAACATTATTCTAAAACAATAAATAAGATTCACATATGATTTCAATAATATAAAACGACTCAACAAGAACATGTTATTTCACTTTCAAAATTTAATAATTCAAACTTTTCAGTAATAGAAATACAAATGATTTTGTATTATAGTATTAAATAAATACCTTAAAACATTTTAAAATAATAGGGTTACTCTACTAAAGAATCATATAAAATATAAGTATATCGTTAAATAATATTACATAGTAATATAAAATAAAAGTATGCATATCTTTTTTTAAAAAAAATCTAACTCATATTTCTAGAATAACAATAATATGTTCTATGTGTATTTAATGCAATTACCCATACTCATATACTTTCATATGATAAAGTAATACTATAAAATATTCCAAGCAGTCTAAAAAAATACATGTGAAATTAATATATTTTACAAAGTTTAATTACAGTGACAAATTGCTAGTTGTTCACTTTTAGACGTGTTCTGTTCCACATTTCATAAAAATATATATTAAATAAAAATAGCGTTTGCTCAGCAAAACTATCATACTCAGAAAAAAAAATATTTATAAAAAAACAAACTTTACAAATATTAAATATTCCTTATGATAATTATTATACTTGTTAATAAATATTTTATATGTAATTTTCCTTTCCTAATATAATATAAAACTTCATACAATTATTAATAAATATTTTTTCATTATTTCCATATGTCATAGCATCGGCAGGCAGGTGAACCCACAACAATCGTCTGCAACCAACTGCTTGCTTGCAAGGCTCCTGCACTGTCTTCTCGGCTAAGTAAGACTATATTTACACATAACTCCAATCCATTATAAAGGTAATTTAAAAAAAAAATGTTATTTTCTTTCTTGTAATGTTTCTTCATTAAATTCCTTATAGATGCTTGTTTCCTGACGTTCGTTCATAGGATAACACAACTGTTCAAAGCTTTAATACTAACACAAAGCTTTTTTGAGTCCCACAAAGTTGTTTGCTCATGAATATTTTTTTTTTAAAAAAATGAAGTTCAAAAATCAAACGAAGTGAAATTGATTTTTAAATCTGAAATTATTTATAAAAATAATCACTAATCCTTTGTTGAAAGTTCATAAAAATTATACAACATTGTCTATAGCTTTCAGGATAATGATTATTAAATTTGATATCCATTTGGAAAGTTATAAAATAATATTGTGGAGTTTTCCCATTCCATAGGATCCTACATGAGCTTTTTGATGCATCAGTTACAGCTATATGGGTTCAGACGTACTCGTAAGGAAATTACGCATTAATATCCCATTAAAATTAGCATTTAATAATTTAAATAAAGTAATATAAAGTTATTTTGTTAGGATAATTTGATATTTTTATTATATTTTTACTTTGGCTAGCTATATACAAAATAAACCTAGATACTACAGAGTATTGGGTAAGCATGTTAACTGGTTACTTCTCAGGGATAATTTAACTAACAATTTGACTGTTTACTAAATAAAGTTTGGAAAAAAAATGAATTTTATTGAATCCAATATATATGTTCACAAACAAGATTTTATGTGATTTAGTATTTCAATCAATGGTGGCTGATATATTAATTAATTAATACACAATATGAACATTTAATTGAGAAGTATATTTGCCAAATTACCTAATAACTGCTGCACTAAAAAGGAAAAAAGCAGATATTAAGAAATTTTCAATGACAACTCAAAGTCATTCTATTTTATATAGAACAAATGATATATGCTTTATTCCAAGATTGTGATTTGATATTTGGAAATAGCATAAATATTTATGTATGTGGTAAAAAACAAAAATTGATTTGCTTTTCAAATGATCATTTTTTTTAATATAAATCAAATAAAAGATTTACTGATAATAAACATAACTTGAAATTTATATTTTACACTGGAATTATATAAAACAATTAAAAAAATAATTCAATAGACAAATAAATAAATAAATTGATAATAGCTTGGTAAATTAATAATTTAAATCATAGATGTATTTGTTTAAAGTTGGATCAACAAACAGAATGATACAGAAGACAATATCAAGAGCTCCATTCCACCATGCTATAAGGATATATTCCCTTTACTTATTTTAATCTTAATATTTTATTATGAATATCAAGTATGTGGGCTTCTTATTAATATAAGGCTTATATCATAGCCTGCAAAGTTCAACATTTATTCCATAACTTTATTAACTTAGAATTATATACAACTCAAATGCAATTAAGTACAATTTATTGGTTTTTCATATATATATATATATATATATATATATATATATATATATATATAAAGTCAGTACAACTTTAAAAAAAAGTATCCACCCAGGAGCAGTTTTGACTAAACATAGTCTTTGTCAACTAAAATAATTATAGTTAATTATCTTCATCATTCTATTAAAGTTTAACAATCACACAATTCATCAAATTTAATGTTTGCTGCCTACCTATTAATTAAATAATGCTTTAATATATATATATATATATATATATATATATATATATATATATATATATATATATTGCCATAACTTCCTTTATTTTTTTTTTATTATTGTATAATTTTTTTCATGTTACTATAATCAAAATTAAAATCATATATATATAAGACATATTTTGCGGGTTCATCCATGTTAAAAAAAATAAATATTCATATAGTGCCTCTACAACCATCTTTCTACCTTTTATCACCCAGTTGCTGACTTGTGTGAGCAAGTCGAAACGTCATTATATCAATATTTAAATTTTTAACATGGTTGAACCCTCAAAATATATCTTTTATATATGCAACCCATGAAAATCTTATATATATATATATCAAAAATGATCAAATTTTAAATTAATACTTGTTTATAATGTTGTCTTTCGAACGTAATATATTAAAAATAATTCAATAAAAAAATATTTAATAAGACAACTTTTATAATAATATTATGTTTAATAAACCTCAACAACACAGATTTTGCTCCTATATTTTAGCCTTCTCAAGATGTAAATACACAAATTTAAATTGATAAAAAATCAAGTCATATGTCATATGACCTAATTTTAATAAAGCTCATATTTACAAACGTTATATATAGTGTTCGCAAAAACAAACTCTTATCAATCTTTAAGAATACCCTCAACCCCAGACCATGGTTTCTGCATCTAGCATCATCAGTGACACCTCACTGACGACGCTGGATGCAGAAACCGTGGTCTGGGGTTGAGGGTATTCTTAAAGCTTGTTAAGATTTTGTACCTCAATGATGATGCTAGATGCAGAAACCATGGTCTGGGGTTGAGGGTATTCTTAAAGCTTGTTAAGATTTTGTTTTTGCGAACTCTATATATAAGACAAAGTTATATTATATTTTTTTCTATTTTACAGCAACTCCATCTACAGGCTTCATTTTACATTACAATATTAAAAATAAAATAATCTATTTCCTATTCATCCAATGGTAAGAGCAATATATTTTAGCTAGATATTTATCGGATTTTCTAAACCTACAATCCCATTTATTAAATCATATATTAAAAACTCTTTTCATTCTATTTCTGTTTTAATTTTTTTTAAAAATAATGCTAATGACATTCTGATCAGTTTTGATGTTGTGTCTTTGTTTACAAACATTCCAATTGATGATGATTTAAATGTAATTTCACAACGTTGCAATTTACCACAGCATGTTATTGCTTTGATTAAATAATGTCTTTTGGATGCATATTTTGTATATAATGGATAGCATTACAGGAAAGTATTTTGTACTCCTTTAGGCTCACCTATCTCAGGAGTAATAGCTGATTTATTTATGGAAAATATACAAACTCGTGCTTTAGAATCATCATCCTTAAAACGTCTCATTTGGCTCAGATACATATAAGACACTTTTTTCATATGGCAACATGGAAAAGTAAATTAGATAATTTTTCTTACATTTAAAAAATATGCATCCTCATATTAAATTTACAATGGAGACCGAGTCTGATGGAAAATTATTTTTTCACAATGTTCTAATCACCAGAAAACCAAATAGTTTATCTCTTTTGATTTACAGGAAGAATACACACACAAACAGATACATACATTTCAATTCTCATCATCACCCAAATCAGTTAGTTTCTGTAGCCAGAATTATTTTAAATAGAGCAATTAACCTTTCAGATAAGTCACATCTGAAATAAGAAATACATCACATTAATAGTGTTTTATTAGCAATTAGTTATAATTATAAATTTATAAAAAAAAACCTGATTTCAAGCCCAAAATGGACAAAATAGGAAACAAAAAGATGATAAATCAGCTATTAGGATTTGTGTTCCAATTGTAAAAGGAACTGCAGACAGTATTGGACATATATTAAAATGCTATAATATAAATACAACATTTTCAACTCATCAAAAGATCAGCAATATAATAACTAAACCTAAGGATTTAATCCCTCTTGAATATCATGGTGTTTATCAAATCTCATGTAAAAATTGTAGAGCTTCTTACATACGTATGAGTAATTGTTGATCAATGTTAGGAGAAATGAGCATGCTAATGCAGTTAAACAACATTCAACATCATCAGCACTCTCATTCCATACTATAGATTCAGGTCATAAAATTGATTTTTCTAGTACTAGAATCATATCCATATGTGATAATCTGTTCCTGTGCAAAATTAGAGAAGCCATTGAGATTCTTAAAAGACCAGATTGTATCAATAAACGAGATGATACATGCAAACTTCCTCCAAATTGGAAATTTTTTTAAAAAAAAAAAACATTCTTAATTTAACATTTTTGCTATTGGTGGAACTTTAATGGTTTTTTATTTTAAATGAGTGATTTTTGCGCCTCTACAACCATCTTTTTTACATTTTATCACCCATTGGATGACTTGTGTGATCAAGCCGAAATGTTACTATATCAATATATAAAATATTTTAACATGAATGAAAATGCAAAATATGTCTTATATATATATATATATATATATATATATATATATATATATATATATATATATATATATATATATATATATATATATATATATATATATATATATATATATATTCTAACATGCCAATTGTAGTCTCACTTCCTCTGCAATATCATATAAAACAAATTGGGTTAGTTCAGTTAATGATTACATTTGGTTAAATGCAAATAATTGACAAATAAAATATCCTGCATTATATTAAAACATTCTACTAGCAAAATAATGAAAAGGTTCAAGTTATAAAATGAAATAAATAAATATTTATTATATCATGAGACTGGGAAGTGAAATACAGATGACAATAAAGATTACATTGAGCCAATATCTCACAGGATACTACCTCAATGGCATAAGAACACTATCCCCCCTATTACTATGTCAAATAAATAAACATATAGTATTCTTACGACTTTAATAAATCCTACTCATTAAGATTAAACTAATAATTAAATCTTAATCTTTTATTTATAATAATTTAGCTCAATAAAATCTCAGGTTCATAAAACTATTGTAATTTAATTAAAAATATATGTAGTAAAACATGATAAAGGATTTTTATGTCATATTCTACTACACTTAACTAATAATAATAATAAATAAATAATAACAATAATATTCTTCATTGGATGGACTAATTTTATACATCTTTTCTCTTCACTATAATCTTTTATTACCATAATAAAATAATAAAATACTATAATATAATATTTTATCTTTATATAATAATGTAATAAATATGTGGTATCATTTTCTAATCTGAAAAATATATGTGTGGTAATGGATAGCATATAATTCAATGTTCTATTATAATAATCAATTTATGACCATAATATAATGTAAAATGTGATTACTTAAATAAATAAATTCTGTGTGTATCATGCATTTTGATGGAAAAGAAAATAGTCTGAACATGCAAATTTTTAAAAATAAATTTAACAAAGTTTTATTATAGCAATAAAATAAAATAACAATTTATTTACAATATTTACACTTGACATCCTAAATTTGCACCGTTATACATTTCTTATTAATGATAGTTATTTTAAAACAATAGAGAATCTGGTTAAGTCTTCACTCTGACTTAAAATAATAATAATAAAACAATACAATTTTATTTATCTCTTTGTGATCAATTTTTATGATGAAATTACATATCTTTATACTTATTTTAACATATCATATCTTTAAATATTATTTCACTATGCTTCCTTTTAAAACATCCATTGAAACATAGTACAGAAGACACAAAAAGTAATAATATCGAGCATGGGTATTTTTTAGTAAAACAATTTTCGTTTTGCAATGTTGAAAAATACTATATAAAATATCTACTGATAATTTATTACTAGACTATGTGGACATCATTGTTTACTATACTATGATTATTAAATACAATATATTCTACTTAACATTAATACTGAGTAGCTGTTATCATTGATGTATTCCCTATTATTTAAATAAATACAAAATTGTACCTATACTTATTGTTTATATCGTTTGCTTTATAACATTATATCTTAAAAATATGCAATACACATAAAAAATGAAATAAAAATATTTAAAAATTATTTAACATTTCAAATAGCAACATTGCTTTATTTATTTAGTTCCTGAAATTTATTTTATTTCCAAAAACAAATTTAGAACATATTTTATGATTCTTTTCATTTTGGGTCCGTTGGATTTCAATTTCAACTTACACAAACTCTACTCCTTCTTACAAGTAAATGAACTTATCTTATTCAGACAATAACATTTCTTAAACTCTAAATTATTTATTATTTCTTTACAAAATATTCAATACTGTGTGATGTAGTTACTTTGGAAATTGAGATTGTGAATAGATGTGTAGGCATAGGGAAAAAAAAACTAGAATCTAACTCATATAACATATTGGATAAAAATACCATGGCAGAGTGTATCTATAAATTAGAGGCATGACCTATTCGGTCTAATGACCTCCACTACTACAATGATGCCAAAGCTGTTCCTTCAGCTTTATTGAAACATCAATACTTAAAGAAAATAGACACTTTCCATAAATAAATATATCATTTACAGGGTATTGTTTACTGTACTGTATACTTAATAAAATTACAAAAATGCTAATCATATTCCCCTAATACATCCTACATTGATATCATCTCTTGGTTTCATATTCTCCAGATTACTCCCAAGTCACTATCCTATCAAAATTTCCTAATACATTTTTTTTAAAATATTACACTGACAAACGACTAACTCACATATTCAAATAATAAACAAAATTCAATTGTAATTAAAACGATGTCACTAATTTACAAGAAAAGTCTGCTTCACTTTTTTATTAAACACATACAAACTAGTCATATAAATACTTTGAATAACCAATAATATTAAAGTTTTTAAAAGAATCATATAACTATTCATCATCATGTTGGGTTATATTACTAATATAAAATTAAATTATGTATATTCCCAGAAATAAATCCTAATCTCATAATTTAAATGTGTTATACAAATGCGTTTGCATACAATTCAACATTCATATTTCCACATATTATAATTCTTCGGCAATCTGCAAAAAAGAAAAACAAAAAAATACATCATAAAATATATCAATATTCACAACTATTACCTAAGTGATATTGACTTGTCATAACTTATGATGTCTTCATGTCCATTAATCAAATAAAACATTGCATACATGAAATACATCCATACTTTTACACTTAAACTGTAAACTTATTTAAACTATCAAATTATTTTACTATAAGATTATCGTATTATTAGTACTAAATTAATGTTCATGTTCCTACTCTGATTATTAATGTAATATTATACTTTAAAAATTAATAAATAAGTCAAAACCATAATTACATAAATCTTTAACTGAGACAAATTTTCTTTATAAAGTTCAAATGTTTTTTATTTTCCTCAAGAGTTTTTTTTTTAAAAAAATGTTCTCCTAAGAGCAATTTTAAAACTTCACCCATTGCTAAGTTTCAACTGCTCCAAACTTGCACATGCATTGTAAATCCTTCCAGTGTGATGAGTGAAGTTTAAATATGAATAATAAAAAAATAATAATAATACAACTTCTGAATCTTGGAAAATTAATAAAAATAATCATTGATCAGTTCTGGAAAGGTTTATAGAATAATAGTTTATAGTTTCTATTACAGAACAATGATTATTATAATATTAATAAAATCATAAGATTGAAAAATAATCTTTTGAAACTTCCATTTTAGAATATTCTGTATCGGCTTGGTGATGCATCATGTCCCGGGTAATTTTAACTTTGGGTAATCCGGACAAAATTTTTGCACAATATTTAAAATATTTCCATCTCCATAAGTTCAGTAATGGCTGGTTTATAATCCATTTTTATAGGTTTTACTCTTCAGGATAATTTTACTATTTATTATCCATTTATAGCTATTTCATTATTGTTTAAAATTATCATTTTTTAAAAATAATTTTAAGAACGTGTATAACCTTATATAACTTGGGTTTCATTACACACACTCTTAAGATATCCATTTAAATACCATTTCTGATAGTTTTCTTTTAAATATTTGCAATGTTTTCCTTCAAAAAAAAAATAAAACATTTATTTCTATAGCATTGTTTTTCCAGAAAATTATTATAAAAACTTATCATATTACTTGTTGGTCTTAAACAAGACTATCTCGTTATTATAAAAATGTGTTGTTACTTTTTAATTTGCCAATAGATTTTCTGTTAAGCTTTCTGTACTACGTCCAAAATAATACTCTACTTACTGGAATAGTTCTCTTGGTCAATATTATTAATATTACATTCATAATTATTATGCTTATTTTTAAAATTTTCATTAAACATGTTTTTCTTATTGGCATATCCCTATTTTTTACTGCGAAGTTATATTAAGTTTTGACGAATAATCCTGATAAAAGGGAACTTAAATTAGCAATGCATATATTTAATAAAGTGATTAAAATATATTTATATTACACTCTCTTTGCAAATACTTTTTTTAAAATAAATATCCTATTAGTATGCAAATAAATTATACGAGAGCACTAAAAAATTGACTAAAATAAAAAAAAAAAATTAAAATTACTATTACATCAATCACCACTGACATCAATCACCGATCACCAGTATTTATACCCTACAAACTACCTCATCCTATTGGTGGATTTTTACTTTTCATTTGATACCAAATTTGCATATTGCTACAGTCTTTCACAATTAAATTTACAAAATAAAATATGACTCATTATAACTTTAAAATATTATTTAAAATTATTAATCTTAAATCAATTATTATACTTTACTAAAATTAATTAAATATTTAAAATGACTTTTCAAAACTATATTTAATAATTTTATCCCACCTTTAATATTTAATTTATCTATTTTATTTTAAAACAAAATATTTAACTTTTATTAGCTGTACTCATCTTATAATACTATTTAAAACATTTTATAACAATAGCTAACTTAAATATTTTCCCTTATGATAGGCAAATAAATATATTCAATTCTATAATGCAATTTTTAAAATATTTTAAAATTGGTTAATACAAACACTAGCAAGCATGTGTGTATTACGCAGGTCACATGATTTTACAACTTAGACAGATTGTATCCAATTTACTGTCTGAAAATAAATGATAAATTGCAACACTTATTATATTGAATAAATAATACAATAATATAAAATTTGGAATTATAATTTTGGAAAATATAGAATTAAATATAACTTTTCCTACCATAAAACTTACTTTTAGAATATATTACATTAATTATAATTATTAAATATAACTTATAATTTTAAATATAGCATTTATTTAACTATAAGTTTAAACTATTAAAATTTAACCTTTTAAACATACTTAAACCATTTATAGCTATGTTATTTATTATGGACAGCTTTTCCAATCATATGTAATTAATATGTTTAGCTTTATTTAACTGTTTTAAGGTTATTCATTATAATTTTATGCATTGCATATTTTATTTAGCTTCAAATTGTACTTTGAAGATATTATCAATACAATATAAATATTACACAAAGAGAACACATTTCAAAATTTAAATTTTTTAGTAATTTACTGTGATGAGCTGATTCTGAGCTATAGAAAAGGGAACTATATATATAACAAAAAATACAAAATAAATTAACGGTTCTATATTTTTGTTAGATAGCTAAGTTATATTCCAGTTACATAATCATACAAATATGTTAGATAATTGGATATGTAGATATTCATATTTTCTAAAAGGAAGAAGCAAAATTAAAAAAGAAAAGGGGCCAATTCTTTCAAGTGTTAAACTATTTTTTATTTCATTGTATTTTTATTTATATTAGGGATAATGGGCATTTAGAGAAATGATTATCTTGTTATTATTAAAAGAAACAACAACATTGATTTATTATATTATTTAGCTGACACACACACACACACACACACATATATATATATATATATATATATAGTACCGGGTCGAACCCACGAAACCACCTACTTATACGGATATATAAGTTTTGGCAGGTTTCAAACTCCTTCATAACATATTTCTAATATTATAAAGGTTATGTGAACGAACAGGCACGTTCGAGCAAAATGGGAGATCTTATTAATAGCTTTAACTATCAACAATGGCCCATCTCGGCTGCTAGATTCAAACCCCTACTATCCAAATACTTTATTTGTTTCGGGGTAAACCCCGGGGCGCCAGCTAGTCTGAAGACTAACATATTCGGACAATAGGCTCATAATCCAGCGCTCGAAACAATTCCCTTAACTAGCCCAGTCTAATTTTAATCAATAATATTTTATTGGTAAGAAGAGATTGATAAAAAGAATTGACCGACAGATAAAGTTTAAATTTAAAGATAATTTATTTCAATCAACATCAATTAAGTTTAAATATAATTTACTAACTAACATAAACGCATTATAAACATTTTATAAATCCAATTTTAACACACGCACATTTTTAAATTAACATATGATAGTATATTTCATGAAAAAAGCAAAAATAATCTTAGACATTATACATTATCTCACATTCGCAAACATAATAATAAAGCATTAATAACATTTGAAACTCACGCACACATATCCATAGTTCATCTTATGTATGATAGAGTTCATATAATTTGAGTCTTGAATATTTACGGATTACAGTGGGGACTACTACGTATAAATGATAATAATAAAATATATACCTAGGATTTTTTCCTTGTCGTTGGCTACTTCTGCTGCTTCTGATGAATTATATCTAACCGGTTAGATTTTGTTTATTGAAGAGAATTTATGGTAGTCCGTTGGTTTCTTCTTGGAGACAGCTGCACGTTTTGACGGAGGGTTTCAGAGTTGTTATCCCGACATTATTTCACAGGCAGGTTGTGATGATCTTGTTGGACTCAGACGGCTGAAGCACAAGCGTATATTTCCAAGGCTGTTCAACAGTGCATGTTGGTTGCTGTATACATAATAAAAATTGTTCTGACGCAAACTGTCACTGGAAACTAGACTGAATTGCAAACTCCAACTGAATGTCCGATAACACAAAAAAAAGTCTATTTATACCTGCGAAGTGTTTTTGTTTTAATATCCTCCGGCAATGAGTGTTGTCGAAATTCCTTTAGATTAATCCTATGACAACGTGTTTTTTGATTGATTGTTTGATTAGTAGTAGCTATTTTAAAATGTGTTGTTTTCATATCTTTAATTAGTAGTCCACCACTGTGTTTTTAAATACATTTCATTTCAATATTTATTTATTTTTTAATATTATTCTAACATGCATACTTTTGTTTACATTCGCACGCACTAATATAATCTATTATAATAAACTGGAATGAAAAGAGATTTTTATATTTTTTTAAAACTTTTAATTTATAATAATTTTAACTTTTATGAAACTCTTAGTTTGTTTTTTATAGGAAAACTCCCTCTCCCCTCTTTAAAGTAATTAATTGTAACTTTCAAATTCTTTTTTCCGAAAGCTTTTGATAATAATTTTTATACAAAATTATTTTATATACATGTGCCAATTTGGCATTGGCATATATATATATATATATATATATATATATATATATATATATATATATATATATATATATATATATATATATATATATATATATATATATATATATATATATTGTAGATCATTGTCAAAATGAATCTTCATCATATTTTTTCCTTCAATTGCAGTAAGTTATTTATAAGAGAGCAACATATTTTGCAATATTATGATTATTTTGATCTTATAATAACGTTCATTATTCACGTGGCCAGTTTATTTCTAAACATATTATTAATACTATCGGTAATAACCATTCCAAAATTACGTACACTTCCGAATATATACATTGCAAATTTATCAGTTGCAGATTTTCTTGCAGGGGGATTGGGTTCTCCACATTATTTTTATAACACAGTATTAAATCTGAATATGAATGTTGGGTGTAATTTTTCATTTTTTGTTTAGTGTTAGGATTATCGACGGTTTTATTATTATCAGCTCAAATATCCCTTAATCGTTATATTATTCTGTGTAAACCATTGCCACTGTATACAAGAATATATACTTTTAGAAATGTATTACTGATGTTGAGTGTTACATGGATTTTTAATGGGCTATACACATTGTTTCTTGAATTTTCAGGAATTTTTTAGCTGAATTTCAATGTGATAATGAGAGAATGTGTATTTCCTTTTGATTCCAAGGGAGTAAAAGTAATAACTGTTACAGCTTATAATTTATTATGTTTTGTGTTTTCCTACTATTATGTTTTGCTATGGCAATATATTTAAAATTATTCAAAAATCGCAAAAAAAAATTGAAAGTCAGACTCAAACAGAATCAATGCAACGCAGATTTGCAGCAATTGTTCGAGTCACGAAGACCTTGTTTATAATTTTCATTTTACTTTTGATTTCCTTTATCCCAGCAGGACTGTCCATAGCATTGTTAAGTACCTTTAATGTACCACATGCTGCTATTAGAATAAGCGTGATATTTATGTTTTGCAATTCGATAGCTAATCCCATTGTTTGTTCTTTAAATAATAAAAACTTTAGAGAAACATTTATAAAAATACTTACATGCAATCATAGCCTATGTGGGTTTGCAGTGATATAAACTTATATTTGGAAAATGTTTATTTATTTCATAATTATTACTAATATAAGCACCAATTATTTTCAATTATTTAATATTTTTAAAATGGAAAATTAGCTAAAAAAATTTAAAGTATATTGATTGATCATGAAGAACACACTTTTATACGCAGAAAAATAAAAAAGTTGGATTATATAACAGAATAAACTATCAGACAATACAAACATGAGGCTATTAAAAAAATTAAAATTATTTTGGTATTTTTCTAAAACTTTTCTTTTAGTGCGTACACTTTATCTATATTTATCTTTGTTTCTATTAAAATATTAAGTTTTATGCAAAGATTTTAGTATCTAGCAGTTCTTATATATATATATATATATATATATATATATATATATATATATATATATATATATATATATATATATATATGTGTGTGTGTGTGTGTGTGTGTTGTGTGTGTAAGTACCTTCCTCGAAGCGTTCTCTTTCTCACATCATAGGAATGTGTGTGAGATTTTAAATCGTTTGTGTATTTTTGTTTCTCCTCATAATTAAATTCTATTGGTTGAGAAGTTTTAAATGTTATTTTGTCTTCCAATAGCTTCCTCCCAATGTTGATAATCTTCTTTAATTCACACCTTTCATATATGCTCTTTGACATTTTAACAAACTCTATAGCTTCTCTCAGCAATCTCTGGTCATATCGTTCAATTTTTGCTAGAATATTTGTTTTATCAAAATTGATATCATGATTAGTTCATTATATATGAGAATAATTAGCTGATGAATTGGATTTTCTTCTGACTATCAAATGGGTTCTTCCTTTTTAATATTTATTCTGTGATTAGTCTGTCCAATATATGTATGTGAATAGACCCTACATGGAATTCCATATACACCATGACACTCCAAATAAATTTTGTCTTTATCAATTACTCCTTTTATATATGACAAAATTGTCTTAATTTCTAATGTAACCAGATATTTTTTTACTTCTCATCACCATCCTGCACAACAATGTTCAGTGGCAAATACATTGTTGGATCGAACTAAGAGACTTTCTGATGATAGCCATTTTATCCAAGATATTTCTACTACTAAAAAATGCTTCTTGGTAATGGTTTTAATTACAGCATTATTAATAGGGATACATATAAAAAGAGAAAAAAATTGATACATCAGAAATTAAGACAATTTTGCCATATATTAAAAGAGTAACTGATAAAATTGGTAATATTTTAAAGAAAAATAATATTCACACAGTTTACACTACTTTTAAAAAAATAATGAAATATTTCCACTTCCTAAAGACAAAATTTCTTTTGAGTATCATGGTGTATATGGATATTCCATATAGGGTCTGTTCATGTACATATAATGGACAGACTAATAATAGAATACATATTAGAAAGGAAAAACACATTTTGGCACTCAGACAAAAATCCAATTCATCAACTATTTATTGTCATATAAAATTAATTAATCATGATATCAATTTTCATCAAAAAATATTCTACCAAAATTGAACAATATGATCAGAGATTGCTAAGAGAATCTATTGAGATTTTTAAAAGACCCAAGGGCATAAATCAAAGGTGTGAATTAACAAAGATTAACATCATTTGAAAGAAGCTATTGGAAGACAAAATAAAATTTAAAACTTCTCTACCAATAGAATTTAAGTATGAAGAGAACACAAATATAAAAAAAAATATTTAGATTTCACACTTATTCCTATGATTTGAGAAAGAGAACAATTTGAGGAAGGTACTTGTTATTGATGGAAACATCAGCTATTTAGCTATTTTACCACATGGAATATCCCAATAATAATAATAATAATAATAATAATAATAATAATAATAATAATAATAATAATAATAATAATAATAATAATAATAATAATAATAATAATAATAATAATAATAATAATAATAATAATAATAATAATAATAATAATAATAATAATAATAATAATAATAATAATAATAATAATAATAATAATAATAATATGAAATCATCATTTATCCATGAAAATATTAGAAAATATTTTTTTTACAGAATGGAGGTATTTTGAAAGAATGTATGTGAAAAAAATTAAAGACATTTGTGATCTTCAATTTTTAGTCAATAATAACTTTCTAATAATTTATTTTAAAATAGTAAAGTGTACTGATTGAATTATTTTTAAAAGAGAGTATTTCAATAAATTATAAATGTATTCAGATAAATTATGCAGTGTTAAGCAACAAAAACTCCTTACCAAGTGTTTTATAAAAATTTAATAAATATGGAAGTACCAAGAATAAGTTTCTATGAGTGTAAAGAATTGCGGAAAGTACAATCCTTAATTAAAAATATAATAAAAATATTGTTAATAAAGGAAAGTATTTTATCTGTCAAGTTAACATTTTGGACAATATATGAGGAATTAAACAAAAAAGTTTATGAGAATTTACATGCAAAAATGCATTTTATTGGAAAACGATAGCTTTATCTAACAAATCTGCCAAATAATATGGTAAAAAAACATTTCATCCTTCAAAAATTTGAAAGCATATCATTTTAATAAGATTTACAGAAGATGTTTCTTTTTAAAGGAAACATTTTTTAAAAACAATTTATTTTAAACTGTCAGTCTAAAATGATGGGAAAATGAAGATTATTACTGTAAAAATATTTTACGTGATAAGAATTTTTACTATTTTAACAAAAAACACTATGTATTTTAATAATATTACAAAAACCGATAATTGAAAATTATTATTTGAAGAGAAAAATATCCTTGGATAAATAAAAATTATCCTCACAGAAGAATTATATGCTAGCTATGTGAAAATGGTTAAATTGTAATTTCATGGGAATATCTATAAAATGCACAAAATTATGAATGCATATGCCCAAATCCATATCGCCGTGTCAGTGACACTAGAAGCCGGTATAGGTTTCTAGTGGAATGAGAAAGTCTGGAGAATTATTTTTAAATATTATAAGTTGAAATCATCTTCAATAATCACTGTTCTGAAAAATAGAAATAATATACTATTATTTTTATAAACTTTCAAAAACAGATTAGGGATTATTTTTATAAATGGATCCAGAATTTTCAAAGTCGATTTTCCTTTTCTTTTTATTTTATTTTCGTTCATCATTTTTTTGGAATCAACTGATCATGCATCGTGTTGGGGAAGAGAAATTGTTGTCTTCAAGTATTTAGACAGTTGTCATAGCAACATGCATTTGGGAGTATCAATGCCTGCAAGGATGTGATAATGAAATCCCGAAGAAATAAATAATTTTTTTTTCATGAGTATTTATCACGGACAGGAGTTTATGCAGCTATATTTTCAAAGTTTTTCTTATTATAATCAAAGATAGGAAAGGTACATATAAAAAATTAATTATTTAGTAATATAATATTATAATTTTCAAAGGATACTTAGTATTTTTTTTAAAGTTTTAATATTTTAAGTAGGATAGTGTTGAATAAATGTTTATATTATGCAATATTTTATTGATTGTGGACTGAGAAGACATCTAAAAAGTGATCAACTAGAAGAAATATCACTTGGGTAATAGTTGTAAAATATTATTTTTTTTTGTTTTTATGATGTATTTATTTTCTTTCCTTTAGATTGTCAAAGTATTTTATAATGTTATTGTATGAACGTATGAGTATGTGTGAATACATTCAACACATATAAAACTTATAGGAAATAGATTTTTATTAAAAAATATGCATATTTTTATTTAATATTGCTGATATAGTACAATGTAATTTAATATAATTACATGATTCTTTCATAACAGAACTCTATTATTTTAAAATGTTTGAAGTATTGATTTTATTATATTGATACGAGTATTTGTATTTTTGTTCCAGAAGTTCTTAAAAAAAGTGAAATAACCTTTTCTTGTCGAATAATCTAGATCGTTGACTTTATATGTGAATTTTATTTATTATTTTAGAAATAAGTTTTAATATTTTTTTAGCGATGTAGATTGATAAATCTATAAAGAAATTTTAAAAGGAAGTGATTTGGGAGTATTTAAAATGAAACCAAAGAGATACGTAGATGTAGGTTATTATGGGGAATAGAAATAGTTTTATTATCTTAGTAATTATGCAGGTACTGATAACGAAGCCCTGTAACTTGTATATTTATATGGACAGTGTTTTCCCTTAATATTGAATATTAATGTTTCAAAAAGCTGAATAAATA